>JBBPDA010129345.1:0-23804 GCA_037974385.1 Arnoldichthys spilopterus | reverse complement strand
TGGGCCGGGACTCGAACCTGAGACCTTCAGGTCTCAAAGGCAGTGTCCTAACCACTAGGCCACCACTGCCCACCACTATTTTTAAAGCTCCTCACAGAAAGTTTTTCTATGAGATGGTGATGAAGACGTTGCCTTATGCCTGAGACGTATTCTACCAGAGTTTGGAGAAGCTTTTGGGCCCAAAACTGGGTCCAGTTCATGGTGGACGGATACATGCAGGACGTTGTGAGGCAAAATAGTCCCCCAAAGTGATTTAGTTCATATTTTTCATATTAAGGTTTTACACCATCAACATTCCATAGAAACACTCAGAGACAGTTGCAGCTTCACTGGGGGGTTTGGAGAGGAAAACAATCGCTATTTTTGTGTTGGAGACATCTGGTTCCATTCACCACCAGTGTAAAGAAATCAGATTTACATCTCAAGGATTATGGAGAAATTTGGAAAAAACTGTGCAATTCTTCTTTGATCTCTAGCAGACTTGACTATGTGGTTTCCGATGCTGCATGACATTGTGGGCCAAATTTAGGCCTCAAAATTGTCAAGATTGACACTAATTGGTGGGTTACAAGCGTCCATTAGCCTCATCATGCTAAAACTAGCATTACACTTCACCTCTTGAAGATGACTGACACACACACAACAGATGGTCACTGCGAAAAAATGTGACGAAGCCCATGAATATGGATAAGCGAACCCCAGACTGGTGAACCTTCTGCCTGTGTGCAGCGGGGAGCTGGAGCCGGCGCCGGGGGACCGAGAGAAAGATCAGAGGAGAGAGGAGAGCTGCGGAGAGGACGGACAGGCGGGATGGAGAGATGTCATGGGGCTTTAGTACGTCAGCAGCCCTCACACGCTCAGCAGCGTGTGCTTGTCTGCAACTGCCTTGCCTCTTTTAATCAATGCGTTTCAATGCGATTGAGATGCGCACGCCATGGCGCCGGTGCACAAAGTGGCAAAATGTGATGTCATGGATTATTAATAACCAAGCACTTTTTTTTTCCCTCTTTCACTTGCACCATGGAGGAATATTTAAATAATCACGTTCCCCTGCATGAGGAGGCTTTGTAATTAACCTTGCACTTTCTTTTTTTCTCTCTTTCTTCCTTTTTTTTCGCTGGAAACATATGCAGCAACTCAACCTGCGAGACCCTTCTGCCATCTAGAGGGGAGGGAAAATCCTAGAGAGGCTTTTCGGAGCAGAACGGAGACAGAAAGGCTCTTCTTGGGTTCTGACACTTGGGAGCAGGGGGACGTTTTGCAGCGAGGGACGCCTTCTAGTATCAAAAAATAAAAAAGATGAATTCACAAACACCCACAGATTATATTGTGGCCATCTGTTCAAATGTTAAGCAAGCATGTGAGATCCCAACTACCAGATGCTCTCCTCCAATCGTGTGGCTTTTTGCTCTTTTAGAAATCCTCTAAGCTGCTAAGGGAGGCGTGTTAAGACTAGTCCTTACACAGAGGCCAATTAGCATAGGGGTGTTTTCTTTTACACAGATGCAAATTTAGGCAGCTTGCCCATGTCATCAGAGGGTCCCAGGTTCTAGTCCTGGCCCAGTTACCATGGCGGAACCCTTGAGCAAGGACCGTCCTGCTACACTGCCCCCTAAGTGCTGTTAATAGTTGCCCATTGTTCCACGTGTGATGGGGTGTGTTCACAAAGACACATAGTCACACGCGTACACCCCCCAGAGTCAGGAAATACTACAATTGCCACCCCGTTTTCTTGACCACCTCTACAACACCACTGCCACCACTGGACCAAAATCATAATAAAACACATGTATTTTACATTTGCTTTCACTATATTCACAGGCTCCGCCCACATCACCCCTGTGGCCACAATTACCATCACAGGCATGGATGCATCATGTGCAGAGTGTGATTAATAACTAGCTATTTCATTACAGTGACACATATCAGTAGGGTGGAATAGATTAGGCAGCAAGTGAACAGTCCGTTTTTGAAGTTGATGTGCTGGAAGCAAGAGCATAAGGATCTGAGTCACTCTGACAAGGGTTTTATTGTGATGTTCTAGACGACTGAGTCAGAGCGTCTCCAGAACCGCAGGTCTTGTGGAGTTTTCCAGGTGTGCAGTAGTTAGTACCTACCAGAAGTGATCCAGGCAAGGAGAACTGCTGAACGGGTGACAGGGTCATGGACACCTGAGGCTCATTGATGCACATAGGGAGTGAAAATTTAGCCCATGTGGTCTGATCCCACAGAAAATCTAGTGTGGTGTGAAAAGTGATGCTGACTCTGATAGAAAGGAGTCAGAACACACAGTGCAGCACAGTCAGAGCTGTTTCAGCAGCAGGGGACACACACCCAATATTAGGCAGGTGGTCTTAATGTTATGGCTGATCAGTGTATATTCATGTGGCAAGAGGCAATAGACAACAAGAGACTCTCTCTCCTTTATGACTAACTTTATGCAAATAAGCTATGCTGCACCCAATCCGAATGTTGATATGTGGTGGGTTAACTGTGTCATGCCTATAGTCAAGCGCTGGGAAATGAGCATTTTTTTAAATTTGCAAGACAATATTTTGGATGATTAAACTTGTTTGTTCTTTGCAATACAACCCAACCCCCCCCAAATTGGTCAGCACATAGCAAGGGAGGTGATTTAAATTCATAAAACAAAATATTATATTACTGGAAATTATGAAAATATATAAATATTTTTAAATAAATAAATAAAAGGTCCACCATAAAACTAGTACACAAAAAAGAGGGAAAATCGATTCATTTAATGTATAAACAATTATGAATTAATTATTAATTACATTATTTTCATTATTTCTTTTTTTAAATTATTTCTCGCTGTTTTTTTTGGGTTTTTTTTGCAGTTGAAGTCAGATTGTAGTCATGCTGCAGTCCCACGCCCATACGCACGTCCCTGAATGTCACCCGCAATATCTTTACCGGTGTAAGGCTGTTAGAAGATTGATAGAATAGTAGACGCCACTTTGTGACCTTTGACCTTGGAGGACTTTTGAGTGCTTTTGCTAACCAGAAAAATAAAAGATTTAACAAAACCCTTACAGGCCCTGGTGTCCTCTCTTATTGGTTCCTGTGAAGAATCAACAGCGATGATAAAGTATCTTTATATTGTATAATAAATATGTGTAATTTGGTCCTGCAGAATTGGTCCCCATCACAGTGAGAAAACATCCCGTTTTAATTACGTGAGCTATCGTTGTTCTCCGAGTATAATTATATAATTTACGCCACAGAGGACGGCTTTATCTGGAATGGTGGCTGGGAAAAATAACGTAATTATAGATAATGCCAATGTAATTAGGTGCTCTTTAATGAATGGTGTTTTAAATTGGCCGGTGCGCTGATTGTGGGAATTAGTTAGTTAGTTGGAATTAGCGCAGTCCCACAAAGTCACAGCACACTGGAAACGTGAGTAAGCAGCTATACACTCTAATATTATAACAGGAACAAACTTCATATTGATTATAATCTGTAAAAAGTTCTTAAACATTAACCTCAACATTAAGTCACTTTATTTCAATAAGCCACAGTTAAAAGTGCATTAATTGGAATTTAGGCCGAGAAAATGTATAAATCCTTATAAATGTTAACGCCAACATTAAGCTGCGGCAGTAGAGAAGTCCCTTTATGTCCATCCATCCATCCATCCATCAATTTTCTAAACCGCCTTTTCCGTTTCTGGGAAGCTGGAGCCAATCCCAGCTGACTGCGGGCCTAAGGCCCAGGACAGGAGGCCAACCCAGTGCAGGGCAACACACAGACAGACAGACAACCATTCATACACACTCACACCTATGGGCAATTTAGAGCATCCAACCCTTAATATCAATTAGACATATATAATGAGCACAGATTGGAATTTAAGCCTAGAACTTGCACAAAAGTGTACAAGAAACAAGATTAAATGATAATAAAATTAAATTTAAAAAATAATTCAGGCTCATTAGATCCAGTACTTTATTGCAATGAGAAATCTTGGAAACTTTCTTGCTTAAGTTTTTTCCTAAATTGTGAGCCAGGCTTGAGTTTATCTTTGGCTTCAGAAACTTGTTGGTGTTTCCTAAATAGTTTCCAAACGACCCTTTTTCATTTTGTGGGTTTTATAGTTGATTTTAGGATGGAAATATTCCAGTTTTACATAGAGAGAAATGCTACATTATGCTGTAAGTTAAGGTTCAGATACAGAGACACAGACGTCTGGCTGGACCATTGCTGAGCTACGTAGCAGATATGATAAAGTAGTATGTTATTAAGATGTAAATCTCTTCAAAAACTGATTCTCAGTGACAGCTCTGCTGATGTCTGCTCTCCTTCGCTTTGTGTGAACGTTTCACGATGACAGAACCAGTAGAAAAGGTCCAGAATTACTTTAAGTGCCGTGCACCATGTTTTTCTCCCTTCTTCTTTATGAGCATCTTTTCCCCGCAGTTTTAATGCAACGTGCAGTAGAAACAAATGAGCCTCTCCTCTACGAAGGCCCGGCTGTCGGCCTGAGATTGGTATTCTCCGAGCCGCCTCTGATCCGTCTTCATCAGCACCGCCCCGGCCCCTGATCACTGTTTGTGTGACCGCGACACATGTGACATTCATTACGGCCGCCACATCAAAAAGCCCCACTCCCCCGGTGGACGGCCTCAGGGGTGGATGACCACTGCACTGACCGCCCTTTATTCCACAGCACGGAGTGCTGGCCTAAATGGCTCAGAGCATGTTGAGGAACGTGATGTCACATCAGAGGAGCGGGAGGAGAGTTTGCTCTCCATCTACCTTTAAAGCGGCGGTGGTGAGAAAAACAGACAATCGAATTAAATGTGTTTGCCCTTAGAAGCATCAAATAAATAAATAAATAAAATAAAATAAAATAAAATAAAATAAAATAAAATAAAATAATAAATAAATAAATAAATAAATAAATAAATAAATAAATAAATAAAATAAAATAAAATAAAATAAAATAAAATAATAAATAAATAAATAAATAAATAAATAAATAAAGTACCGCCTGTGTAGAGTGCTTGGCATGGATAAACCCGTACATCATTGAACACTGGGGAGTGCTATTGTAGTGGTTAGGACAGGCCCTTGTCAACAGAAGGTTGCAAGTTCAAGTCCCAATCCAGGTACCACTGAGGTACCCTTGAACAAGGTACCGTCCCACTGCGTGGTTCCCCCGGGTGCTGTTCATAGCTGTCCCCTGTCCAGTGTGTGATGGGTTAAATGCAGAGGTCGTTTCATCATGGTGCATGTTGTGTGATTGGGTTTATAGATAGTAATTCAAAAGGGCAGACAACCACTCGCACACACTCACACCCACACATATGGGAAATTTACCGTATCCAGTCAACCTGTTGCAAACCTTCGGTCAGTGGGAGGAACCGGGGCACATGGAGGAAACCTGAAGGGAACACGGGTGGAGGATGTAATCTCTATACAGAAAGATACCCATGGCCCACCCAGGGCTATGACCCAGGACCTTCTTGCTGTGAAGGTATGACATCACATTATGACCTCACTGTGCGGAGCCACTGGAACATCACTACAACCCCAAGCATCATGAGTGGTCTCTGTGTAGCCCTGTGATGGGTAGAGCCTCCTGTCCTGGGTGTAACCCGCCTTGGGCCCGTAGTCAACTGGAATTGGCTTCAGCTTCCCCGCGACCTGGAATGGAAGAAGCGCTTTAGAAAATGAATGAATGAATTTAGCATGGTGCTAATCTGACAGTGTGGGGTCTCCAATACACTTGAGCTAATACAGTTTGTGATTCTGTATGACATAGTGTAATGCAGTTAGCATCGTCCTGATTGGTGGGTTGTAAGATTCCAGTACTTGTTAACTACGTTTGGGCAAAGTGAAGCAGAATTTTTTGCTTTGCAGATATGAAACTGTGCTCACTGCAGGTGGAAGATGGGCTGTGTTTCTCTTACCATCCTGGGAGGACTCACTGAGGGCTTAGCTGGAAATATTGTGCAGGCAACAGTGCCTCCTGTTGGCCGTTTTGAGGTATTTTTCAGCTTCTAGAGGTCTGGCAAGCTGGTGTTTCCAAATTTACAAGACATTTTACTTGTTCGTTTTCCAGTAAATAAAGAGCAGCTGGGCTTGATGTTGTCTAGAGTGTTTCGCTGAATACACTGTAACTCACTGATTCTTTCTATTTTGTAACATATTTATGTATTATTTCATTTTGGCAGTATCTGATACTTTGGAAATCATGAAAGTGACAAAGGCACATCTGAATATTTCCATAAAACCCATAACAGGACACACACACACACTCACACACACTTAAGGAGGATATTAATTAGCTGGTGCATAAATATATTTTGTTCATATTGCACAAAAAAAGAAAGTGAGAACATACACCTCTTCAGCGAGTTCCTGCAAAAAAGCCCTTTTAACTTAAAGGACCAAATATGCTAACATGCTAACACTTATTAAATAGCTAGCCTGCTAGCAAATTAGCGTAGTGTAATTTGCAGTAGGCTCATTTGCACTTATCCACTTCATTGCTAGAAACATTTGCTTGACTGACCAGAATATCCTTTTAACTAAGACAGAGACAGAACAGATTATTAATGTAAGAAGGAGCACATGCTTTAATTACACATCATATTTTATACCAAATAATATGGCATAATTCATAGTGAATATTGAAAACATCATTGTATTTGGGAGTAAAACAGAAAATGAGAAATTTATAGTAGTTACAGAATAATCCATAGCATTTACTAAATAACTCATAGTGGGCACAGATTAATGCAAAGTAGATACTGAAAAAATCCATAGTGACCAAAATTAATAGAAGATCCTGCATAATTCATAGTAGATGCTAAGTAATTCATGGTGGATACTGAATAATGTACAACACAAGCTGGATAATTCATGATGGATACTAAAAAATCCAATGTGGATAGTGAGAAAATCATAGAGGATATGGAATAATTTGTAATACATACTAAATTCATAGTGCATGCTGAATAATTTATAGGGGATGCAGAATAACTTATAATGGATACTGAAAAATCCATAGAGGATACTGAATAATTCGTAAAAGATACTGAGAAATCCAAAGTGGATACTGTTAAATTCATAGTGAAAACTGTTAAATACATAGTGGATACTGAATAGTTTGTAGTAAATTTAAAGAATTCATAGTGAACACTGAATAATTCACTCAGTGACCTACATTTCGCAACACAAGCGTATTAACTTGTCCAAAATCATAAGACTCACTAGGTATGAAAACATTTCGGAATTCGGTCAGTACCAGGTGAATGATTGACAGTAGTTACGGTTCCATTATTCTTCATTGGACAATAGACCTCAGGATTAATCACAGGGTGATAAAAATGGTGGTTTAAAGGGTTAAAGTGGCACAATAAAAGCCCTGCAGTGTTTTCTGAAGCAAACAGGTCTTGAATGAAGGGAACATTAAGCTGCACTCTGTGAAAGAAGCCTTTCGTAATCAGGATGAATTTCACCTCTCTGGCTGAAGTGCTGCATTGCCGCAGTTTGACTGAGGGAGGGGGCGGCTGTCTTGGCCTGTTGCTAGGAAACACTTGTGGCTTCTTCTCACATACACACTCTCTCTCTCTCTCTCTCTCTCTCTCTCTCTCCTTAAAAGGCTGGTTCCAAACTGGACAAAGGAGCCCCAGTCAAATGTCCGGCTCAGTGGTCCGGCACAGTGGTCCGGCTCCGGGCTGTCTATCGTTCCTCATACTGGTTTTAATAGCTTGTAATCTGTTCGTTTGATCCAACATCACATTTCTAAGATTGTAGGGGTCCCTCTCTAGTGTTTCAGTGTGTGCCAGGTGTTTCCAGATGTAACTGCTGAGCTCTGGGTTTTTATGAACATACATTACTAATGGTTGTTATGGTCCCAGTCCCAGTTGTCCACCTAATACTAAATCTGACTAGTGTGTGAGTGTGTATTACAGTTTTAAGTGAGTTTACTCAAATATCCACAATACACACTCATGTGACTGGCGGGTAGCAGGTTCAAGTCCCGGCCCAGGCACCACTGTGGTACCCTTGAGCAAGGTACCGTTCCGCCACACTGCTCCCCGGCCGCTGGTGAAATCTGCCTGCTCTGGTTGAATGCAGAGGTCACTTTTTGTTGTGGTGCATTTTGTGTGATGGGGTGTGTTCACAATGACTCATAGTCACTTTCACTATTCACAGCAATGAATGAGGGCAATGCTGATGGACATTGTTGTCCCAGAATGCTCCTAAATCAGGCATGTCCCTGAGGAAAAAAACTCCTCCTGAGTCTCTGTTCTGGTCACATAGCTTCAGCAGGCGGAACAGTTCCCGGGGTGGGAAGAGTTCTTGATGATTTTGACAGCTCTGGTCCTGCAGCGACAGATGAATGGACAGTGAAGTCCACGCTTTATTGAGCCGATATAAAACAGAGGAAATACAGCGCAGTTTTGATGCACTTAAACGCTTATCACGGTTACTCCATCTTATCCTATGCGATCACTATACTAGCCATCGGCTGGTTTAAGCCACTTCAGCACCACCTACTGGAGAAAAAAACACAATGGGTTGATTCATTGAAAAGGGAACTGTTTGGTCCAGAAGTGCCTTATGTCTTGATGGGTCAGTGCTGTTAAAGTGGCACAAAGGGGGACGTGTAGCATGAGAATTGTTCACGTAATATTCTTTTTCCTTCTGTAAAATATTTTTCTTCAATGTATTTATATATATATATATATATATTACTTTAGATTTAGCTGCAGGGCGGCACGGTGGTGCCGTGTTAAGCGCTGTTGCCTCACAGCGAGAAGGTCCTGGGTTCAATGTGCAGTTTGCAAGCTCTCCCCTTCTTAGCGTGTGTTTCCTCCGGGTTCTCCGGTTTCCTCCCACAGTCCAAAAGCTGCAGTAGGTTGATTGGATGCTCTAAATTGCCTCTAGGTGTAAATGTGTGTGCGAATGGTTCTCTGTCTATGTGTTGCCCTGCTATGGGTTGAGCCTCCTGTCCTGGGTGAACCCCATCTTAGGCCCGCAGTCACCTGTGATTGGCTCCAGCTTCCCCGCGAGCCGGAAACGGAAGAAGCGGTTTAGAAAATGAATGGATGGATTTAGCTTCTTCATTTCTTTAATTTTAGTCTACGTGTTAACTTTATTATTAAAACTTGTCTCAGGAGGGATCAGGGCACATTTCACACGACGTTTGTGACAAAAACACGGGGGCTTCAAATGCAGCAAACAAGTTTTAACATCCACAGTCCAAAATCCAAAGTAAAAAAAAAAACAGGCAAGAAGTAAAACACCAGAGAGAACAGAGACTAAAGGGTAAAGCTCAATATTTTGCATATATACAGGCTGAAAGGATAAAGCACCGGCTAAAACACAGGTGAACTTGATCTACCCAGTCCTGCGTCATGAGGTCAAGAGTGGAAGGCCTGAGGCGAATCTCTGTACTGCAACTGGCTACTGGCTTCACTGAACCGGATTCTCACAATGTTGTACTTGTATATCTGTGTATGTGAAAGAAAGTGAAAGTGAATGTTTGTCATTGTGAACACACTCAAGCACCACAACGAAATGTGACCTCTGCATTTAACACATGCACACGTGGAGCAGTGGGCAGCTACCAGCAGGGAGCAGTGTAGTGGGACGGTACCTTGCTCAAGGGAACCTCAGTGGTGTCTGGGCAGGGACTTGAATCTGTGACCCAAGGGCAATGTCCTAACTAGGCCTCCACTGCCCAAATGTGACCCATAAAAGAATCTTGAAGGTTTTTTTTTGCAGTGCACTTCCACTGGGCGACACGGTTATGCTGGGGTTAGCGCTGTCACCTCACACAAAGAAGGTCCTGAGTTCAAACCCCTGTTCACCCACCGGTGCCTTTCTGTGTTGAGCGTGCAAACTCTTCCTGTTTCCTCCAGGTGCTCTGGTGTTCTCCCACTGTCCAAAGGCTGCAATAGGTTGATTGGATTCTCTAAATTGCTCATAGGCGTGAGAGGTTGTCTGTCTCTGTATTGCCCTGTGATGGATTGGCCTCCTGTCTTGGGTGTATTCTGCCTTTGGCCCATAGTCAGCTGGGAGTGGCTCCAGCTTCCCCGCAGCCCTAAAAGGGAAGAAGAGCTTTAGAAAATGGATGGATGGTCTTCCACTTATTTTTTATAGTGAACTGATCTTTTACGCGTTGGATGTCTGAGTGGCATTTCGTTTTTTCCATCATCGCTCACATCTAACTCCTGAAATATATCCCACAATGCCCTTTTCCTTTTCTGTTCTGACCTGGACCACGTCTTAACATATCGATTCTCACCCGTTCTCCTGTCTCGACTTCCGCAGGCAGGCTTAACACAACAGGCCTGATGTGTGTGGTTGTGGGCCAAGAGGAGATCATGGCACCATGAGACAAATCACAGGAGAAGGAAAAAAAATGCTTATTTCATGGATTTATGTGTATGAAAAAAATTCTAAACACTTTTCCATAACAAGCTGCAGTGCCTTGTACCGGCAACCTTGCCCCCGGCCCTGGGTTCTGTTAAATAAAGAGTCGAGGTTCAAGCGTCTGGTCAGAGGAGAATATTTTAATCTTATGAGCCTGGGGGGAAGGAGTGGGGGTCTCTACAGAAAGGTTCCCAGAGTTTGTACAGTCTTCACTTTAGCTGGAGGACTTCATCGTTATGCAAAACAATCACTGCATTTGTTGATAATACTCAGAAACTCCTGGGGAGTGATTTCACTGGTCAGGTGTTAACTATGCTTTATCACCAGGGCAACCCAAATGTAGTCATCCACTTACTTAATGCACTTAAAACTATCAAACAGACATATGTGGACAAACGTGACCAGTGATTGGTCCAGGTGAAAGTGTATGCTGATTTGTCCAGACAAAATTGATTGGTGATTGGTCCAGAATAAAGTGCACGGTGGTTGGTTCGGACAAAATTGATTGGTGGTAGATCCAGATGAACGTGTATGGTGGCTGGTCCAGACAAAAGTGTGCGATGATTGGTCCAGACGAAAGTGTTCAGTAATTGGACCAGATGAAATTGTACGATGATTGGTCCAGATGAATGCATTCAGTAATTGGACCAGACGAAAGTGTACATGATTGGTCCAGATGAAAGTGTATGATGACCGGTCCAGACAAAGTTGATTGGTGATTGGTCCAGATGAAAGTGTACCGCAATTGGTCTCGGCTTCATGTTCTCCTATGCGGTCGCTATACCAGCCATCGACCAGCTTATGTCACTTCCGCACCACCTACTGGAGGAACACACTTCCCTGAAGGTGTGTAGTTCTCAGGAGAGAAACACAGTGGGTCGATCCTCTAAAAAAGGAACTGCTTGATCCAAAAGTGTCTTGATAGGTGTGAGCTGTTTTAACAGTACAAGGGTGACCCACAAAACTTTAGAATGAGTGTATTTAACAGATAACAGTAGGAATACGGACACACACAGACACACACACAGGGGTAGAGGAAGAAACGGCTTATCTGTGTTAAGATTCAGAGCAGGCGGCAGCTCCAGCTGTGCTCACGCACTCCTGCCAAAACTCCAGTGATGATTTTTCTTTGAATCACAAAAAATCCCCCCCACCCCACCCCCCAAACAGCTCTCCATTCCATAGCCCTCACCTTCAGACGCCGAAATGAAGGGCCGTTTATTCACGTTATTGATCGGCTGCTGGTGCGCTGCCTGCTGCTTCTAAAGCTAATTAGCTCGTAAGAGACGCCAGGCTAGCACAGAGCGCAGCCAAGCACGACAGAGATCATTTTCGCTTCTGAGCGGAGAGAAAAAGGCAGTGAGAGAGGGCAGGAGGGACAGACAGAAACGTCTAAAGCTGCCCGTGCACACGATGTGTTGGGGCAGGGAGCGTACAGGTTCACAATTTCATGCAAATGCTGGTTTGCTCCCGTTTAGCCGCTGCGCTGCTGTGTTTGGATCTCTGACGCTAATTGTAGAGGCCTGCGCTGAGCGCTCTGTCACGATGACAGACTGACTGAAGTGGTTTGGCTAATATTGATGGGGCCTTAGCTAGCAGTAATTAACGCTCATCCCCAGCAATTTGCAAACATCATTAGCATGTTTGACAGAAACAGCAGTCATGACACACTAAAAGAGCTCAAAGCAGAAAATCCCACTCACACTATACACAGATCAGCCAAAACATTAACACCACTGACAGGTGAAGTGATTAACATTGACTAAGTTATTTTATTACAATAGCAACTGTCAGGTGGATGGACAGTCAGTTCTCGAAGTCGATGTGCTGGAAGTAGGAGCATAATGATCTGAGCCACTTTGATAAGGGCCTTATTGTGAAAGGTCTGGTGGAATGTTCCAGATGTGCAGTAGTTAGTATCTACCAAAAGTGATCCAAAGAAGAACAAATGGTGAATCAGCGACAGGGTCATGGGCGTCCAAGGCTCACTGATGCGTGTGGGGAGTGGAGGCTAGACTGTCTGGTCTGATCCGACAGAAGAGCTACTGCGGTGTAAAAAGTGATGCTGACTCTGATAGAAAGGGGTCAGAACACACAGTGCAGCACAGTCGGGGCTGTTTCAGCTGCACGAGGGACCTACTCAATATTAGCCAGGTGGTCTTAATGTAATGGCTGATTGGTGTATATGGAGGTGCGCTTGGGCCCTGCACACTTTACTCTTTGCTAAGCGTTTCAAGCTGAACTCACGGCTTTGCATAATGTTGCATGTCATCAGAATCAAGAGTTTACACCGAGGATCTAAAGTCGTAATTTTATGCTGCTTTCTTGCTTTTCAGGCACTTTCTTTTCTGGGTCTGCATTTCCAAGATGCTGCTGAAATCCCTCCTGGGTTTCACTCTTGCTATGTGCTGTAGCTCTCTGAGTATCTGCAATTACGTTCTAATTTAACTTCTGCGGCGCTTGGGAGAAATTGAGTTTTGCTTATGAGTCACAAATAATGTAAAAATGGCATATTTATGAAGTGAAACGACTGTGTTGTGTGAGACCCTTCCCAGATCATTTCAGGCGTTGGGCCAAAACACAAATGTGAAAAAAAAAAAAACAAAAAAAAAAAAAACTCCTAGTGAGCCCAGCTGGGCAATTTTGGGAGAGTGGTTGTAAAATTAGTCTTCATCAGGCCAAAAATGGCTGTAACTTCAAAAATCACAATGGCTTTGTTGCCAGCAGTACAGCAGGGTGGCTCGTAAAGCTGATCATGAATTTGAGTAAAACGGGGAAAATTACAGTTTGTGAAAGCCCTTTATGGAGACCCACTGGTTCTACACAGTTCAGTTAATTCAATTTGAAATGTACAGCTCTTTCTACATTCTTACAAAGCAACTGTATAGAATCCAGGTCTGAGCCACTAATGAGTGAGCCAATGGAAGCAAGGAAAAACTCCTTAAGCTGGAGGAAGGAACTTCGGGAGGACCCAAGATTTAGAAGGCAAGCCCATCCTCCTCTGGTCAATACCAGAAAGCAACAACAACCATAAAGTAGAGTCTCAGTTTCTAGAGGCGTCATCAGCTAAAGCCTGGAACTTGGAGCAATAGCCCTTGTTTGTGCTGGTGGGGGAAGCATATGAAGCACATGGAGATGGAAATGTGGTGCAAGAGGACAGATGAGCAGTGATGAGACTCAACAAATCGATCAGGAAAGCTGATTGTGAGAGAGGAACTTGACACCTGAGAACCTGTGGGAGAGAAGTGAACGTGATCTAGACTTTAGTCTATTACTGACAGTGTTATTTGCTGACTGTGCAGAGCTGTGGTCAAACAGAGAAGCTCTTTTAGCTGTAGACTAACCAGCTTAAAGTGCTCCACTGAACGCCACAGAAAATCCTCCCTATCCCACTGGCAAAAGTGTGCTTAACTTTATATTTATTACTGATATTAACTTCATGCTGCTACACTCTTCTACTCCCTGTGTCATTGTTTACATCACATTACTGCATCTTTGCCCATCCTGCTACTTTACACCTGCTAGATCCATAACTGTGCTCTGGTCACTGCTGCACTGGTCTTCGTCTGTACCTGTCTGTCTCTGCACCGTCCTGCAGTGTCTGCACATCTTTGCACACGCTGCACTTTATGTGGTCAGTTGTGTAGTGTTTGTGGTCCTGTGTTTGCTGCAGCACCGTGGTCCTGGAGGAACGCCGTTCTGTTCCACTGTGCACTGTGTGAACTGTATATGGCTGAAATGACAATAAAAGCCGACTCAACTCGACTTGAAAGTCTTTAAGTTATTGCAAAATATTGTGACGCCACATTAGATCAGTGATCAACAATCTCTATGTGTGAAGATTACAATGACTGGTCTTTGACTCGGATCAGATATCTAGCCTGATAAACATCTGTGCCCGTCGCCTCCAAGCTGCAGCCAACGAGAGCGCAGATCTCACAATCGGGTAGTGTGAACAAGGCATAAGGCTGTAATGTAGCTGCAGACAGCGAAAGGCGTAGGACACAACCACAGTATAAAAAAATTAAGAAATTAAAAAATTAAGTATTTGTTGTGAAACATTTGTTAGAAGTTAACTAAAATTCCTGAATACATTTTCCAAAATTGTTTGACAGAAACTTTAAGAAGTGGATGTGCTGCAACTTTAATTTAAATTTTTTTAAGTGTAAATTAAATTTCTCACAAAAAAGGAAACACTTTTCTGTAAATTTTTTCACTTTTTCAAAACATATCGACGTTCCTCTCCAGCACATTGCAGCTAGGCGACCGTTAGCATAAAGCGCGTAGCTATGGCAAACGTCTCATTGCAGAAGTGGCAGAAGTGTGATTTGGGAGAAGTATAAGAAGTAATGTCGTAACGAAGTGGAGGCTGAGATGGAAGCAAACTCCACTTTGCCTTTGACTCGGGGAAACCTCTGCACTTTTGAAATTGCATCAAAGGCCTAAAATGCTAATCACTCGCGTGTAATGGCAGCCATTAAGGGCAGGCGCTACGCTTGTCTATTAGCAGGAACACGGGGGACGAGCGAAGCGCAGTTAGCTGCGTAAGCAGCATTATTCACCAACCTCTAAATGACCCAAACTGTGAAGAGTTGCACTGTTTGTTCAGGAGCCAAATTAAGATGTGAAATTCATCCCCTTAATGGGGAACATTAGCATCTTGGTAGAAATGGTCCTTTCCACTGATGTTGTCAGATCAGCGCACTTTCATCTCATTAAACGCTGCCCATTGATGTCATCATTAGTGGTTGAACTTAAAGCTCCATTATCCAGCATGGAATTTTCTGCTTCTGGACTCCCTCTACAGTTGCGGAGTGTAAATCACTTTACGCCACCGTTAAACACTGATCGCGCTTCGCCCTGCTCGGTGGTTCTCAGGCATTTGTTGATGCACTGGTGAAGACAACATCTGGAGCCATGTTGACTGGCAAAGCAGAGTTATTTTACAGGATTTTACAGTCATTTCTGGGGCAGTTGTGGCCTAATGATTGGACAAGAGAACCAGTAGGTTCAGGTTGCTGATTCAATCCCCTGGACCAGCAGGAAAAATGTGGAAGGGGTGAGTGAAGTGCCCTAGGCCAAGACACCTACCCCCTAGCTGCCCTCAGGTGCAGCTGTGCATCCCACTGTTCCTGCTCCTGGTGTGTGTTCATGGTTGTGACAGATGGGTCAATTGCAGAGAACACATTCACTGCACACTGTTCACAGTCTGTGAGTGACACAAATCTACAACACACACAGATCAGCCATAACATTGAGACCAGCTGCCTAAGGTGCACTGTGTGTTCTGATCTCTTTCTATCAGAGTCAGCATTCACTTCTTAAACCACAGTAGCTCTTCTGTGGGATCACTGCACACATGGAGCAATCAGCCTTGGGTGCCCATGACCCTGTACCTAATTCACTAGTTCTCCTTCCTTGGATCACCTTTGGTAGATAGTAACTACTGCACACCTGGAACACTCCACAAGACCTGGATATGCCAAATATCACAATAAGACCCTTATCAAAGTGGCTCAGATCCTCCTGCTTCCAGCACATCAACTTTAAGAACTGACTGACCACTTGCTGGCTAATATATTCTATCCCCTGACAGATGCCATTGTAATGAAATAACTAGAGAGACAAGTTAATCGCTTCACCTGTCAGTGGTGTTAATGTTTTGGCTGATCATAAATCTTGCTTATTTCAGTCAGTAAATGTGGCTCTGCTGGCTGCTTGTTCTGACCTCCAGCTCGTGTTCAGTAGCGGTAGAGCAGGATTGGAGGATGGTTAATGAGGTACACCCGAATCAGATCCCACTGTAGCTAAAAACAGCTGCAGCTGTCCTGAAGCCTGAACACTGTCCATACATCAGTGAGTCATACAGTGTCTGAAACCACACAAACACACTGCCCTAAGGAGAGTTAGCAACATGTATGTCTGTTGAGGTTACTTTGCATGCAGTATAGAGTCATTGCCACAAGGTGGAGGCACGAAACTGCAGTAATGAGAAAATAACTCTGCAGTAGTGTTTCCATGGGATAAATTATTATAATTAGTATTATTTTATTTATTTATTTATTTATTTAATTCATGAAACACCTTTCATACACTTGAATGCCGCTCAAAAAGCTTTACAGAAAGCACAAATGTATAGAATAAAACAGGTCTTACAAATAAGAAAAAAAAAGAAAGTAAGTCACACTTACAAACAAATAAATAGATAAAAATAAACAAATAAACACTTTTATATACTGTAATAAAAATAAAGCTAAGATAAGCATATGGCCTGTTTTCAAGCCTAAAGGAAGAAAAGAACACTGACGAAAAACACAAAGGCAATAAAAACAAACCAAAAGTTTTCTCGTTAAAGTGTGTATTATTATTAAAATTAATTATTTAAAAACATCTCATCTAAATAAAAAAAATATTTTTATTGTATTTTTAAATTGCACCACTTCTGGAGCCTTTTGTCTAATAAAACTGATTGTCTTAATTGCCAGAAATGGTAATTTACATATTTTGATCTTTTTGCACCTGCGATTAATGATGCATGATTCGTTAATGCATTAGCACTGCAGTAAAACCCTTTATTTTACAGATAAACAGTTGAACAGGACAGAGGCCCAGCAGATCCTTACAGAGGAAAAAATGAATTAGAAAAACAATTAGGGTCCTGTTGATCTCACTTTGATTCTGCAGTATGTTTTATAACAGCAGAAGAATCCTAAAATGTAGTAAAGGTCATGGTTCCTCATTTAACAGTAGCTTAGGAAGAGCACCCTGCATTTACAAGGCTCTTGTTTGATTATGCTGACAGCGCAGTTCCACAGGAGGGCAGCAGGGGGTAGCATTGCTTTTAAAGTGGTGTGTGTTTAACCTGAGAGGCAGGTGGTCTACAGTTCAGCCATTAATGAGGAAATTAGTTTGAAGATATGTAACACTCTACAGCCAAGAGTATCCAGACGGTCCTTCTGCTGAGTAAGTACAGCTTCTTTCATGGTGACTCCACTGCTGTTCACACTCAGCATTTATCTCCATAGAAAAGAACTGACAAACAGAACGGGCCACACATGAGTCTAGATTGTCAGAGGGGTGTAAAGCCTCTCAGCATTGGGCTGTGGAGTTCTCTGCAGTGATGGATCTCCATCCATTGCCTTTGGGATGATGTTCGTAATCCTCCGACATCAGTACTTGACCTCTCTAATGCTCTGGGCTTGCAATCAAGCCCTGGCAGCAATGTTCCAGCCTTTCCAGAACTGTAGAGGCTGTTAATACAGCAAACGTGATGGGGTACATGCTACTCCAAATACCTTCACAACCTGTTAAGATGTAAACGAAGAGGTTCTCAGCAGGTTCGGTGTGAACGGTTCACTGTGTTGGTGAATGGAACCAGACGTCTGGTTCCTCTAAAAGTTCCTCACAGAAAGTTCTTCCATGAAATGGTTATAAAGACGCTACCTGGTGCCTGAGACATTGTTGGACCAGTGTTAGGAGAAGCTTTTGGGCCTAAAACTAAACCCATTCATGATGGAGGGATACATGCATGGCTTTGTAAGGCTCCCAAAGGGATTTAGTTCAGATTCCCTATTGTACATCATCAACATTCCATACAAACACTCAGAGACACGTTGAGCTTCGCCGAGGGGGGGTTTGGAGAGTAGGTACAAGACTGTATTTGTGTTGGAGACGTCTGGTTCCATTCAAGAATTCCAGTCTCACACCAAACCCACTCTGGAGGAGTCTGTTCACACTGAATTATGGGGGAATTCCCTTGTAGGTGAGCTCATCTAGGTGACAGTGACCCTTCGTCTGACTGGATCAGGTTGGTGTTTGCCGACTCCTCCTTCTTGTAACAGGTAGTCAGATCGTATTTCAGAAAGGAATGTGCCACCTCTCAGTAGGTTGGACTTCAGGAGAGAATAGGAGGAGCTGTGAGAGACACAGCCGAGTCAACTGAGCTCCAGGTCCTTCATTTCCTGTAGTGTGTGTACTATCTCACACACACACACACACACACACAATCGGCCAGTTTTGAGAGTGAAGGACCTCTTCATAATGGTAGGACATTCTTTCTTTCTCTCTATTAGTATAAAACCCTGACGTGTCTTCTGGTGTGTTTCCTCTCTGCCTTTGAGTCGACATATGGACATATTTGCATGTGTGTTTACAAATAAGCAGTTTCTCTTTGCTTTTTTTTTAATTGTTGTGAAGTGCTCTGGTGGTATTTAGTCAGGTAAACGAAGCCCAGAGTTAAGTCTGGACACCTCTAGTAGGAGCAGAGGCTGAAGACACTGTTGAAAAACCCTGAAAAGCTCGACCTTTGGCTTAAATTATCCAGCTAACTGAAATGTTCACACCTCTGTCACAAAGCAGGGTATTCTCAGTAAATCAGCACTAAGTATTGTGCAATAAGAGTGTTCCTCACCTTACTGTCAGACGGGACTGTCAGCTCACATGATCAAGTTCACTGAAAAAATCTCTTCTGAATTTCTAAATAAAACATTAAAACCACTGGCAGGTGAAGTGGGAACATAGACAGCAAGTGCACAGTTAGTTCCTGAATTTTGATGCATCGAAGCATGAAAAATGGGTGATCTGATATTAATTTTTTTTAAAAATCAATATACACATTGACACCACTGACCGGTGAAGTGAATCACATTGACTAAGTTATTTCATTACAATGGAACCTGTCAGGAGGGTGGGATATATTAGGCAGCAGGTGAACAATCAGTTGTTGAAGTCAATGTGCTGGAAGCAGTAGCAAAAGGACCTATGCCACTCCGACAAGGCCCTTATTTTGATGTTCTAGACGACTGAATCAGAGCGTCTCCAGAACGGCAAGTGTTGTCGTTGAGTGTTCCAGGTGTACAGTAGGTACCTACCAAAGGAAAACAATAACAATTGGTGGGTCATGGGCACCTGAGGCTCACTGATGCATGTGGGGAGTGAAGGCTAGCCCGTCTGGACTGATACTGTGGTGTAAAAAGTGATGCTGACTCTGATAGGAAGGGGTCAGAACACAGTGCAGCACAGTCAGAGCTGTGTTTATTAATATTATACAGGGGGTCTTAATGTTATGGCTGATTGGTGTCCGTTACTTTCATTTCATGGGGACTTTTTTTCAAGCCTGCAAATGATCATTTTGACGAAAGTCAAACCCCACCACCCCATCCCCCGCCTGCACCCCTCATACAGTCAGTCTGCCAGGACATGTGTGCTGGCAGAACATTGGTCATTTAGCCCTGATGTTGCAAGGCTAATATAATGGTAGCTTATTGCTCAACAATTAATAATATTTAATAGACCTGATTAGGTGGTTTCTGACATTGAATGACTATTGTTTTATACACATTTTATACACTGAAGTGTTAGCAGAGCTAAAAGCAGCTGATAAAATTCAACGCCAGGATCTTTACGGTAGTTTTAAATGAACCAAGCATCACATCTGTAAGACAAATATTGCCATTGCATCTCCTCTCCAAACCCTGCAACGAAGCTCCTGTTTAAGCTCGATTTTTAAGCCCAAAAGCTTCTCCAGATCACCATTACATGGATGAACTTTTAGTATGGGAGTTTTTTAGAGGAACCGGACGTCTGGTTCCATTCACCACCACTGTCAGCTCCGCTCTGTTTAAGTCTCAGCTACGCAATTATGCAGGAATTGTGAAGTTACCCATTAACATTTCTGAGTAAAGTTCATAAATGAGTGTTATAATAACCATCACCCAAGTTTTTGGGTGAAGCACTGGATGAAGGAGAGGTGCATTCTTTGAATAAAAGGAGGACAATGTTTAGTTGGGGACAAGAATGTTAACGTGAGCCTTGGGCCAGCGATCAGTCTGGGGGAACTGGTTTGGCCTCTTCTGACAGCCTCCCACGAGTTTCACAGAACCAACAGAGGGCCGCTGGTTTCACTATGACTGCAACACACACTGTTGATGTTTGTCCACACAGGCTTTTTCCATGCAAGAAAGAGAATAATAGCACATGCCAGCAGGATGGAGGGAAACAGCAGTGGGTGTGTGGTGACACCCTAATAGAAACCACTGTCCCATCTAACCAACGTTCCCTCCTACAGACACAGAAGGGTGAGGTGAAGTGGAGCTCAGTGTTCAAGCAAAAGCTGACTGACCCCAGGGGCTTCATCTGAAGTCCAGGGTGTGAAAAGGGGGAGTTCTTCCTCATTTGCAATGCTGGACAAATAGCTCTGGTCATCTGAGAGGTTCTGGATGGAGCTCCATCACTCCAGAGAACTCCACAGCCCAGTGCTGGGCTCGGTACCCCCTCAAAATTTGTCAAGACATGTTTGACTTCTTTAGCTTTAGCACTGGAGCTACAACCATACTGCACCAAAAGAGACCTAAATCACTCTTCTGCTACGCTAATGTACATTAATTCATGTGTGAAGATACCAGTGAAACCACACACAAGGTCATTACATCTCCACACGGTTAGAAGTTAGTGTGGCGATTTAGGCCCCATGCTACTTGGTGCGACATCACTTCTTAGCTACATTAGACTTGTAGCTTTGGTGTAGCTTTGAAGTAGTAAAAATTTCAGACACTTTAGACACAGGTTTTCAGTGGCCAGTTGGAAAACCTTAACCCTGAGGGGCTGCCGAGTGCCCAAACATGTCAAGTGTTTTTCTTATATTTTTATCAATATCTCAACAATAATTCATTGTAGAAATGCAGTTCAGACAGTTCCTGAATCTGTGAAGTCTCAGCCTTCGTGTGCATGTCCCATATCATGAGATTGTACATACCTCAGGCTGAGAACAGTGCCCAAAATACATACATTATCTCTATATTCATGTCTGTCCTCGTTTTGTCCACATTACCAGTCTTAAGCTCACCCAGTGTGTTGCATATCGTTATCAGGCTTCAGCTCATCCAGTGTGTTGTATACGGTTATCTGGCTGTTTTGAACAGCTTTAGGTGTATTTAGTGTACTAATGTTGTGATAATGATATGGATTTTATACATTAGAAGTATATCCAGCGTCGTAAATTTGTTTTCTTTTGAATCAGCTTCATGTATCCATTGAAAAATGTTTAAATCACATTTACACATACTATTTAAAACATATCACTGTTATTACTGTTATTAAAGTTTACTATAGTCAACTTTTAACTTTGTTTTAATAGCACTAAACTACACGTTATATATAAAAAGTGTATTTAAATTTGATAAAGAGTGGGCAGTGGAGGCCTAGTAGTGGCCTAGGACATTGCCCTTGAGACCTGAAGGTTGTTCATGTCCTGGCCCGGGCACTACTGAGGTTCTCTTGAGCAGGGTCATGTCCCACTACACTGCTCCACATCTTGGAAGTCGCTTTGGATAAAAGCGTGAATGAATAAATGTAAAATGTAAATGTGAAGAATCATTTAGTGCATAATAATACAGGTAAAATCTGAGCAATATCACTCTTCATTTACATATATTTGGTCATGTAGATAATGTTTTTAAATGGATGTTCAGGCTAAAGAATGAAGTAAATGTTCTTGAAGTTTCCACGACTTTCTGACTTTATAAAGTATATATTTTAGAAAAAATATGTATTATGTATTAAATAAATAAACTACTTTATAGTTTGAAGTGCACAGCTCAAGGCTCAGTCGAGCATCTCTATCTGATATTTCGGTTAGACACAAGGGAGATTGGTAGTATGTGTGAAATATGCACCATGTGCTTATACTATACTGGAAACATGTTTAATTTTTTTATTTTATAGCTACTTTTGCGAACCTCAGTCTTTTGGGGGGAAAAGCAGAAAATCGAATTAGTTTACTTTAGTGAAAGTGTTTTTGCAAAAAGGCTAATTTAATAAGATGTGCTGTGATGTGACTGCAGCTATTTCCTTTCCCTCTCCAGCTCTGCCGGCCGTCCCATTCCTGGCTCTTAGCTGTGGTGTTGGCGTGGTTACCAGTGTGCAGAGGTAAGGCCATACCCAATACACATATATATAACTTCACCATCTGCTTAGCGCTTCTCTGAGTGTGTGAAATCTTTAATTTCTCTATGTTCCAATGTTTAGAGCCACTTTTAACATTAATATTAGTCCTTTTATATATAATGATGAGTAACGCAGATTAAAATATGATGAACAAGCACGGCTGGGAGCTGCTACAGCCGCAACAATTTGATATTATTAGGATATTTGTGCCATGATACGATATTACTGGGATTGTTCCACTGTGAAGCAGGTGGTGTGTTACGTATAGGAGTCTGCAGCCGTCCCCCCCCACCCCACCCCCCCACCCTGACTTCCTTTACCATTTACTCAAGAGATGAAGCAGGACTTGCGCCACCTTGTGGAATTCAGGAGCTGTGTTATCAGAGTAAATGATAAGTAGCAAAATAAAAGTAAACAGTAAAAGTAAATTATAAAATAACATTCAATAAACAACACTACTGTACATATTTTTTTTCCAAAACCTGTGTGAAGTAGACACCAAAAGATATTTGTACATTTTTAAAAAATATAAATATATTATATTAGAATAAATATATTTTGATCATTTTTGGATCAGCAAGTTTAACATGTTGAAATTATATATAAAAATGTGTATATAATTAATATATATGTACACTGAATTAGCTGAATGAGCTGCTACACTGCTCCCTGGGTGCTGTACGTGTGGATGGGTTAAATGCAGAGGTCACATTTCATTGTGGTGCACTTTGTGTGATGGGGTGTGTTCACAATGACTTTGCACAAGTCTGTATATATAAAACCATCATCATGAAAATAAAAATCCTGAAATGTACAAAGGTTCTAATAAAACAACCCAGTAAAGACACCAGTGGAACTGCGATCAGGGGGCGTCACACTGCTCGGGCGCAGGGAGAGCGTCCTGTAGCAGGGCTGAGAAGGGCTTGTGGCTTAGAAACCGAGCTCTGGGTTTTCCCCTTTCTGTTCCTCATACTGCACTAACACGACCTGGGGAGGGTGCTTATGGTCAGGGCAGTGGTCACCCTGTGGTTAACATTTGCAGAAGACGAAAGAAATCTCACCGCAGTAACACTTGTGAAAAACAGTGTGGGAAGTGATGCTGCAGCTTATTGCACTTAGTCATAGTGAGAGTCGAGTGTGTCTGCTGATTTACCAGAAAACTCGCAGAGAAGGTCACTTATTCAGAACACACACCCCTTTCTAATCATATAGAGTGTGGGAGAAATTTTGGGTGGGTGAGTGTAAGCACAGGGTGGGTGTTTCTATTAAAGTGGCCAGTGAGTGGAAACACAGGGTGGGTGTTTCTAATAAAGTGTCCAGTGAGTGGACGCACAGGGTGGGTGTTTCTAATAAAGTGGCCAGTGAGTAGAAGCACAGGGTGGGTGTTTCTAATAAAGTGGCCAGTGAGTGGAAGCACAGGGTGGGTGTTTCTAATAAAGTGGCCA
>JBBPDA010129305.1:0-23813 GCA_037974385.1 Arnoldichthys spilopterus | reverse complement strand
TTCCTCTCGGTGGTAGTTTAAGATCTTGGCATGTTTATTTATTGCAGTAGTTGCTCTCTGTAGTAGTATAAGCACTTTGGCGTATGTATGTATTACAGTAATTGCGTCTGTTATTAATTTTATAACTATGAGCAATGCGTTGGTCTTCCGTGTAGCACCACCCTCAGTGTTACTGAAAGTCTGTTTGGATAAAAGCGTCAGCCAAATGGATTAATGTAAATGTAAATGTCTGTTTCTTTGTCCAAAAGTCAGAGTTCTTGGAGGTTCTATGGAATAGGCTGTGGTTATTCCCGTCTACCATTCATTTACATAATCAAGCATTCCGGTAATACTTTTTTATAATACATTACTGAATGGAAGAGCATTATCTTGTAATTATTTGAAATCTTTTTACCAAAATTGTAAATTGCCATAACAATAACACAGACTTACTGATTACAAAGTTCGTCGTTTTATTTGAGTAAAATGTAGACATTCAAACAGCAAAAACTCCATTTGATTTGACTCCACTAAGCTGAAGTAGAAGAGTTGCAAAGTCCATGAAGGCCCTTGGGCCGAGATGGGAGTTTCTGTTGGCTGAGCTATGTTGATTAGGATGACTGGGATCACTCCTGCTTATGCTCTTCATGCAGATCCTGGCAGCACATCAGCCTTCTTATGCCAGCCCAGCCCCTGCTGCACTGTTATTTGACCTTGACACTCCACAGACCCTTTAAGTTCATAGTGTGTGTATCTGTTGCTGTCAAGTTGAATTATATAATGTGAGCATCAGATGAAATCTGAGGCCTTCAGCTCAGGTCTATTGATACTTAGCAGAGCCACCAATGTCATTCAGAGGATGCCCAGACATAGCTCCATGAATGCTTTTCCAATCCTGGCCCTAATGTAGCCTTTGCACAATGCAGTTTAGAATTTTTTCGGTTAACAAGGACATTTTTTCCACATAACACTTTTTAGTCTCCAAAACATCTGCCTTGACCAACAAAGGCTCCACAAGAGGGCACTGCTGCTGTCATTTCTGATACTTCAGCTAGCTTTTTGAGATGCCTAGAGCACCAGGGATGCTTCTCATCAATGGCCAGATGCACTTAGTCTTACGTACAAAACAGTCATACAACCCTTAATTTTCAGTTGATGCACTATGGACATGGAAAAATGCAACATGCATTTCTCTCCCTCACGCGTCTGAAAGACGATCATGCAAAACATGAAATAACAATGCAAAAAATCGAATGATCAGCTATTCTGATTGATTCCCTGAAGTTAAGTAAACAGTGGACAGTCATGGGTGGAAATTCCTTAAACCAGTCATAGTCAAAAGCAGCAAGACAAAGGTTCCAGCCTTAAAAATGTCCAAAATCATTAACACTAGTTCAAGTTTCAGGGCCAGATGTATGCAAATGAGAAAGTAACTGATTACATCGATACAGGACGTGATCAGAGTGTGTCATCATAAACAGTGTGACCCACAAATATCTAAAAAACTCCCAGTGTCACTATAAATCAGTACAACCACTGTACCACTATCTTGTTCTCTGGGCACAGTTGATAGCTGCCCGCTGTTCCACGTGTGCACGTGTGATGGGTTAAATGCAGTGATCACATTTTGTTGTGGTGCACTTTGTGTGTGATTGTGTGTGTTTAAGGCAAGGCAGGTCACTGAATGGCTTGATGAGCATGTAAATGTAAATCATATGCTATGACCTTGGCAGTCACCAGATTTCAGTCCAGTTAAACACCTAAGGGAGATTTCGGATCAGCATGTCAGTCAGTGCTCTCCACTACTATTATCAAATTGAGGTAACACTCTTTGCCAGAATTGTGCTCCATCTCCTCAGAAGAGTTCCCCAGACTTACAGAAATATAGTTCATAGAGTTTACAGAGAAAATCGATGCCAACTCTTATGGTGGCACCTTACTAAGATATTTTATGATGTAGCATCCAGTTTGAATATGAATTCAGGAAATGTTGTTATTGAAGTGCTTGCCATAAATCACATTGGTTTATAAATTGTGTTGCAAAACAACGTCAGTGATCAAACTGTAGAGACGATATTTCATTTTGCACCGTCAGCTACACATACACACTCAGTCTTGCTGTTTTTTCTATTTCAGAACACCTACGCGTGTTTACATAAACGAATAATGTTACACACAGACACACTCACACCAATTCATCTCCTTAATGAAGCTCTGGCTTCATTTTGGTGAGGATTATCAGGACACAGAAACTCCTAAAATTCATTTATGGCTACTACAGAAAACCCACAGGACCAAGGGTGGTTTCTTAGAGCGGAACTGGCTCATTCCATTCTACCACATCAACAAGCCAGACTGAAGCCTGTTTCTGTTTACACACACACACACACACACACACACCTCTTATCAAGAAGCCAGAACCCATATCCTGTTTTCAACACGTTGGGCATGCAGGCTGCTGCTCTCCCAGTCCCAGTATACATCTACACAACCACATCAACACACAGCTGACAACACCAGCGTGTAGAGAAGGTGCCAGATGAAAAAGTAATGGTGGAGCGGTAAGTGAGAGAAAGAAGTGAATTCCACTTTTTTGGCCGCATATGTGTGAAAGAGTTAAAATGTTCCACTTCTCCTTCATCAACTCAACAGCTCTGGCTTCTGAAGCACATCTCTTCCAGATGTGGAAAAAGCATAGACTGGCTTATTCCTCAGTTCTAAACCTGGTGTAGGGCAGGTACACAGAGGGATGGGAAATTCCAATTCCAAAAAATCTATATAAATAAAAACATAATGAAATCAACTGCTTTATTTACAATATAACATAGAAAACATTTCAAATGTTTGAAAGTGTCTCATTTTTATTACATGAAAAATATTAGCTGATTTCGAAATTAGATGAGTGGAACACGTCTCAGAAAAGTTGGGACAAAGCAACAAAAGGCTGGAGCAGCAAAAAGACTGGGGGTAAAAGAGCATCTTAGAGGAGAAGTCTATGCAACACACTGTGTCTACGACTTGTGAAGATTATTTCAGATTAATGTTCCTCAATGTAAAATTGTGAAGACGTTAAATGTTTCATCGTCTGCAGTACATAGTATCAAACATATGGAGAATTCTCTGTGTACAAGAGATAGGGGCAAAAATCTAAATTGGATGCCCATGATCTTCGGGCTCTCTGATGGCACTGCTTTTAAAACAGGCCTAATTCTGTCCTGGAAGTCACTGCATGGGCTACATCAGCCTCAGGAACATTTCCAGAAATCCCTGACTATAAACACAGGACAGTTCACAAGCTCTATCATGCAAAGAAGAGACCATATGTGAACATGATCCAGAAACGCCACCATCTTCTCAGAGCCAAAGCTCGTTTAAAATGGACTGAGGCAAAGCGGAAAACTGTTCTGGTCAGACAAATCAAAATTTGAAATTCTTTTTGGATGTTACATCCTCTAGACAAAAGAGGAGAAAGAACATCCGGCTTGTTATCAGCTATTGTAAATAAAATTTTCAATAATAATAAGAAAAACTCAGAAAAAATATTTTGACATTGTGTATAAATATTTTTTCATAGGGTGATTAGGGCAAAATGTCAATATTTCACCACTAAAAACCTCTAAAAGTTATTACAAATTCTGCCACACAATTGCCGGTTAAAATTTCATGCAAAACTGTATGCGACAGTTTGGGCAGCAGTATGCCTATGCCACATTTAAATTTATTTCATTTTTCTGTATATTAATTTGAGTTAATAAATGTTAATTTGTCATTTTTCATGTTTAATGTTACAAATGTAACTTTTCACTTAGAAAATCAGCTAAACCTTATTTGGCCAAAGGTGCCCCAATTTTAAGCAGATACTGTCAGAGTCCATCTAGTCTGTTCTGGTTTTGTTTTCCTTAGACATGTCAATGTCCTTGTTCTGTTTTGGTTTCTCCACGTGTTCCCTGTCCCGTGTCTGTCTAGCCACGCCCCTGTTGCGCCTTGTCACCTGTGCCTCATTTCTTGTCTCCTCCCCTGTCAGCTGTTCCTTGTTTAATGTCATTATTTAACCTCGTGTGTTTCCCTCAGTCCCATGTGGGTTATTGTCGATGTTGTCGAACGCGTCTTTAGTGTCTCTGACCTTGGTTAATGCCATGTTCTTTGTTCATGCACGTATCTGTGTCGTTCGTGTTCCTCGCCTATTGTAAGTTCAGTTCGTCTTTCGGTCCTTGTTTGTTTGCCCAGTCTGTAGTTAGTTGTTTGTTTGTTTATTTAAAATAAATACTAAAAACCCACTCTCGCTTACTTCCTCGACCCCAGATTCGTGACAGATACATTCATGAAGTGACGTGTTCCTCTGCTGTTCTGAACATAGAGAACAGACAGACCCTAAAATCCAGCCAACAGGGCTGCACTCAAGGTCTGTAGCCTTAGGTGGTCTACTCATCAACACAGTGTTTTAACTTCAGCTCCTTAAAATGTACCACTATTGCTACATATCCACTCCTTCCATCCTAAAGGCATGTCTTTCATCATGAAAGTAGGAATTTGCCAAAGAAAATAATGTATTTTGCTTCTCAGCTAAAAAAAACTAATCTGTTTCTGCACAAAGTGAACATGTACAAGCAGACCATCTATGGGAACACCAGAATCCCACCAAGACTTCCCGAGGTGAAACAGGAGTGGGAGGATGTAGTGGCGAGCATGTCATCATCTTCTGGCACCACCAGGAGGGGATGTATAATGCAGAAAGCAGTACAGTGATGTCAGAAGACATCTGGAAATGGAAGCAGGACCACCTCAAACTACTGACGCAGCTGATCTCATGTATAAGCTAATAATCTTTAACATTTTAATCCTTTTATTTTGAATGTTTTGAATGTTTGTGTGCTGCTGTGTGACCCTGTGTGTGTAAGTGTCAGTGTGTGTGCATGTTGTACACCTGCATAGTATGCACATGTTACTGTCTACTAACAGTACTACTTAACGTACTGTTAAAATATCCTGATACATTGATTTTAGACTTTGTTTTTTTCTGGTCAGTCGCGCAGTTGCTGTCTACTGTGTTAAGATAGCAATACAAGAACGATGTACTTGAACACGTCATTTATAAACCCACAAGCCCATGGGCTCACAAATGGGCTCAAGTGCATTTGCTATTTAAATAGCATGGGCACTGTGCAGGAAAACGACAACTGTGCCTTTCTAAAACTAACATAAGCACTTAAGATGCATCTGCTACCGCTTTGCAACTGATGCCACTTTGTGTGGGGTTTATGACAGGGCACTAAGTGTTTAAATGGAGCTAGTTTAGGCCAATGCCAGGGCAAGACTGAGGTCTCACTGGTCTCACTGAGGGGCCCATGAGCAAGGTACTGCTCCCTGGGCGCTGCCCCATTAACTGCCCATTGCTCCTATAAGAATGACTAAAACGCAGAAGTCACATTTTGTTGTAGTGTATTGTGTGTCATACTGTGGTGTGTTCACAATGACTATCACTCACTTTCACTCATTTTATAGTAGCAAATCATGTTTATTTTTATCTGCCTGTACATACAATACCCTGAGTGGAATGGCACAGCCCTCTTCGGTGCTTTTTCTCTCGTTCCCTCTCTGTTTTACTTCAGCTGGGCGAGCGTAATCTCTGTGTGAGCAGCTCGGATCTGACGGACTTCAAAAGCCCAGTCTGATCACGCGCACACACTGGCTGGCTCACAATCCCCTCAATTCCGTATCTGATCCTAACAGGACAGACAGCTGCTCCGGACACAGCTCTGAGTCTGTCCATTTAAGTGTGTGTTTGTGTGTGTGTGTTACAGAGGAGGTGAGTTACAGGAACTTATCTTCATTCATTTTGCTATTCTTCAGCTCGACACTCTCTCCTCTGTCACCTTAAGGAATCTGTCTCTTTGCACTCTGAGATGTACAGTGGAGTGGTTGTGTGTGAGAGGGATCATGTGTATGTGTGTATGTGCATGTGTGAGCGAGAGAAGCGGGAGAGGAAGGACCCCTTGCCAGCTTCAGCATCCACATCAATCATTCTCCTCAAGCTGCTCTGTCAACGCCTGTCTGATACTGAAGGACCGAAAAGACAAAGGCACAAAGGAGGCTGCCAGAAAATAGATCACATCTGCTAACACTCCAAATCCAAACAGCAAGACCGGCTCAAAAGAGCCATGCAAGAACCGCGCAGCTTGTAAGACTAAGTGGGAAAAGACAGAAATTTAGACACACATGTAAACACTCAGGCACACAAACTAGGAGGGAAAAAGTATCTCATGTATTGTATCAGAGATGACATTCCACATGTGAACAGGGCTGGGCAAAATGGCCAAAATAGTTTAGCACAAAAGTTTTCTTATCAATTCAAATCAAGTTTCCTAAATGCAAATTTAAAGCATTTTGAACCTGGTGACATTTTATTTAGATGTTTCCCTACAGATTATCTACAAGTTCTTAACAAATCATTATCAGCAGATTTATCATTAGCATTAGGTTTAGATTTTGGGTTCCTCGTTTATAAAGTTTAGCTGATTACAAAAATAGTAGCAGTAATAGTAATGGACTTTTTCTGTGTGTTAATTTCAGTACAGCATACATATGGGGACAAAATAATTAGTTCAGAACAGAAAAAAACAATGTTTCTTGAACAGGGTTCTTGCTGCATGATTGTTAGCATCAAAATCAAGACCCCCAATCCAAAAAAAATACAATTTTCACAAGAAAATCGGATGCGACCACAATGTCTTCATGCATGTTATATGTTTTAGCTTCTTTATCGATGGAAAAGCCACGTTCAGCTAATCGTGCGAGAGAAGAAGCAGCTCCGTAATAAAGTTATGGAGATGTGCTCATAAAGAAACAAATCAGCTCAAATCAAATCTACATTTACCCCTGAGACAATGCATAACACAATGCTAACATTAGCTAGTCTACACTGAATATGCAAAAGTGAACTGGGTCGGGCTGCACCTTGTTAGGCAAGCCAGAGCTTGTGATGACCGTGATCAACAAGGTGTGCAAGATCACAGGCCATTTGATTCCATGAGCAGACATGATTTAATTATATTGAATATTTAAATATGTGTTACAGTAAAAATAATACTTTTAAAGATATTTTATGATCTTAAATTCAGCACATCTAATGTAAGTTTTTTATGACTTTACAGATTTATGGGAACACATTTGTAAATTATACGATTTCTCACTGAAACAAAAACATAATCATTAGATCGGTTGATTAAACAACCAAATATGCAATAAATTCACAATTACATATAACAGTTAACTGCAGAGTTAAAGAATCTGCAGATTAGTAGTATTGATAGTGCACTTGAGCTTCACATGCAGAAATAAAGAAACTTAATTTAATTGAAAAATATTGTTTTAAAAATGGTGTTGCACTGGCGCAAGGTCATTATAAAATTGTTTTCGAAGTATTGTAGTGTGAACAGAAGTGTGCATTTGTCATATTTCTCCTCTGCCATGTGCTTTTGTTTCGGTTGTCATTGCCATGCGCCTCATGCCTTGTGTTTGCCTGTGCCCCACCTTAACCTCGCCCATTGTTATTGTTTCCAGCTATGTGTCATTACAGTTTCCTCCCTTCCCCAGGTGTTAAATACATTGTTTTAGCATATATACCCTTATGTTTCAGCTTCATACTTCATTGTCTGTTCGCGTTTATGCCTGTATTTGCTTATGTCTACACCCTTGTGTTAATTTTCTAGCCTTAATGTTTGTCTTTGTTTATAATTAAGCCTATCACATTTGAAAAGTGACGTGAAAGTGACTATTTGTCGTTGTGAACACACTCAAGCACCACAACAAAATGGAACCTCTGCATTTAACCCATCACACATGCACATGTGGAGCAGTGGGCAGCTATCAACAGCACCCGGGGAGCAGTGTAGTGGGACGGTACCTTGCTCAAGGGTACCTCAGTAGTGCCCGGGCTGGGACTTGAACCTGCAACCTTCAGGTCTCAAAGGCAACGTCCTAACCACTAGGCCTCCACTGCTCTAATTAATTTCATATTCACGCCTACTTCCTGCTTCCAAACAACACCCTGACTGTATTAAGAAAGTATATATTAGTTGTAGTATGTGATCGGTATGATCTGTATTATCATGTGTTATCTGTACATTCCCTAGGTCAGCGGTGCCAAAACGTTTTTCTGCAGGGCCCCCGCTTTTGTAGATAAGATTATTTTCAAGCCCCCACAAAACACACACACACACACATGTCTTTTGCTTTAAGACTCCAATGAGGAAATACTAGCTCATGATAGTTTGACGCCACATAGACCAGTGTCTTCACCAGTTTTTGAAGAGACGTGGTCAGAACAGTGGGTGGCGGGACAACTCTAAAAGCGAGCTCATGCCTTCACAAGAAGCCACCTCATGCCATCTGTTGCTCTGGTCTGCTATTGACAGCGTTGACATTGTTTTTAGCATTTACATGTGGACAGGATTTAAAAAAAAAAAATACCCGGCTATGTGTGGACTGGGATTATGTGGCGTCTTATCTTGTTCGGATTCAAACCGTCATAAGCTCGTATTTCAGACATACGACACACTGCGGTCTCCCTCAATACCCACCGTTGTATTAGCGAAGCCCATATATGCCGTTTGGCTTGCTGCACCTGCCCTGCAATTGCTCTCAGTCCCCCTCCCCAGTTTGGGAACCACTGCCCTAGGTTGTGCTGAAAAATTGTATAACAAATGTACATATTAAGTATTGTTTAATGCTTTAATCGCACAAAGTGAAGGAAAACTATATATATCCATGTATATTTTTACATATCATATTAAATTATCATGCTATCTACCACTATCTTCCACCTGGCAAGTAAAAGATACACACTACAGTCCACTTCAAGCCTTGCTTCTAAAAAAAGTGAGGAAGTGAACTGACAGAATGAATAACAGGTACAGGAACAGAATGGTATCTCAAATGTGTATTATTGGAAATAAAAAAGTTGATTTTCACTTTATTGCCCACGGAATGAAGGCCTAAAGCACTAAACAGTGTGTTTATTCTGTGCAAACACAACTTATGCAACTGTTCTGCCAATTACCAAATCCTTGAGTTGACACAATTGCGGAACGACCCCCAGTGAGCTTCGAGTGCCCATGAAACATTAGCCTGTAAAATTTTTTATACCTTTGAACTAACTCACTGTGGTGAACGGAATATCAGCATGGCCGGCTAATCTTAGAACCAAACTAGAAAATATCATCTGTATTTCAGGGCTGGTTGGAAAACACAGCTGTATTAAATTTATCGTTGTGTGAATATGACACAGCACATCAGATAAAATGAGGCATTGTGGAAGGGAGCTCTGTGGCCCTGGCCTGCTGGGTTAAGGTGAGAAGAGAGGTGGTGGTGCTCTAGCGCCCATGATGGGATAGACTGTGGCACTTTTTCGCAGTCACCAAGACAGGAATTCCCAGCTGGTGCACTTCAAAGCCTTGCCGAGCTCGCATTAAACCCTCTTGACAACATGAGGAAATGAGTGCTTTGCTCCATGTCACAGTGCTCACACACACACACAGTCAAGGAGAACTGAAATAACAAGAGTAACTGAGAGAGAGGAATTTAAGTATGGAGTTAAATGCTGTTTAAGGAGTTAAATGCTGCATCTTGGCAATTAAAGTTGCCAGAATGTCTGTAAGCTACAGTACAGACAATGTACTAAACCACAGAGGAGGATATTGAGTTTCGTGAGTATGTCGTAGTATTTTGTTGTAAATGGTGAATATTTCGTAAGGTAATTCAGTGTGATTTCTGAATTTGTTAAATTAGCTTTCAAACACTAATTACTAACATTGATGATGTTCCAAAATCTTGTACAATTTAAGAAATGTTTATGGGTGATCTAGTGGATTAGTTAGGCCTGAAGGACTGAGAAGGTAAAGTAACTGTGTTTGTCCTCAAAGTCCTTGAGGGTGGATACACTTGAACACAACTTCCTGCACATACGCAAAGGGTAAAGGCACTGAAGCTGCATTAGGTAATTTTTTGCCATATTTGCACTGTACATGTGACAGATTGACTGTGACAAAATGTGGCTCCACCTACTGCTTCTAATTCCACTTGCAAGAATCCACCTTGTCTGACTCACTACTGGCACTCTTACTAAAAAGTCTGCAACATTTCTGCTTCTTAGGTTTTTAGCTAAAGTATAGATGGACAAAAGTCACAGTAAAGCATGTTTAAACTAGTTATATCTAGACTTTGTATACATGGTTAGATATTAGCCTCCTCTGCCTGGAGGGCTTTTGGAGGCAGGGCCGGAGCAGAGCGGAGAGGGAGGACGACGGACCTGGAAGTTTTGTTCAAACTTTTAACTCTTCTCAATCGTACATACCCCAGCTTTAATCTGTGTGTGTTTGGATGGAGGTTAGTGGTCTATGAGGCACAGATGCATTTAAATGATCAATGACAGTGATGTTTCTAATGATCACTGCATTAGAAAAACACTTATCTCTGAAACAATAACCTTATATAGAAAGAAAAACTTCTTTTCATAAAAATGTTCACTGTTAAAAATTACTGTAATGTGAATGATTTCAACTGGAGTAAAAAAAAAAATACAAAGAGAACAGAAAAAAGAGGTATTTCATGTACTGGTACCTGGAGGTGGTGAAGAGAGAAAGACTGGTGCAGAAAATGTATTCAGGTGTGTGTAAGAACGTTGTGGGTGGGAATAAGAGCTGTTTGCATACCTGCCACACTTGGATCAAGCCTTGTTCAACTTATTAAAAATCAAATTGCCCCAACATCCAGACAAGCTTTCCCCATTAGCCTGACAATGCCCTCGGCCAGACTCCCAGACACACGAGAACACTTCAAAGCCCACTGGGGTGAATGGACCCTGTGTTTTTTTGAAAAGGAGGGGCTGCTGGTCCATCCCCCACTTACAAGAACCCAGCCTGAACATCTTACTGACCCATGGAGAGAGGACACGAGAGGAAAAGAAAGGGATGAGAGGAGATCGGAAGAGGAGAACAGATGATATAGCAGTTGGTGGGAAAAAAGCATAGGTGCATTTTGGTGGAACAGAGACCAAAATACAGCCTTCATTCTATCGATTCCCACTCAAATTGTAAAAACATGCCTGCGTGCTGTGGTAAGAACCCATGCATTTACAGATGCGATGAGGCAGCCCACATGCAGATTTTGTTCCTGCATTTTCCAAATTAAAATCATGCACTGTTTGCGATGTAGTAATCAGCAATTCATCATGGGCTTAAAAATCAAACCATACGAGGAAAGGGAATTTGGGTAATGTTCCAATTTTCTGTGATTCTACGATATGGTTTACACTAAACATTCTTTTTCTGTTGTGTCTCAGCAGTTGGATTCAGACAGCAGGTTTGAAAATATGCCAATTGCCATACTAAAAAAAATCTCTGCTCTTAATGCCATTAATACCATTTCACCTTGGGAAACCTTGATAAGTTTCTGCAGCATTACAGGTAAAAGGTTATATTGGTTTACCAGAACTTCATCTGGGTCTTTGTTGTGCCAGGGTGACATACGATAGCCTTCCTCTGCTAATTGCTGACAGCATAGATTCCATGGATAAGAAAAAAGGCTGGGATGTGAGGGTCATCTGGCTAATGACAACACCAGACATGACGCTGACCATATACTGAGATCAGAGACCAGCTTTCTGCTTTTAAATGGGGCAATGCACCTTTTGCCGCTGCTAATGACCATTGACAATCTGGTTATGCAATGACATCTGGACTCAAAGGATAGTCTAGCAAAACTGTGAAAAAATAACAAGACAATACTTACATTGACATGTATATAAGAACTTTCTGAGGTTTGTGAAAAACTAATTTTGCAAAAAGGCTATAACAGCTAATAGTGCAACCTTTTCTAATTGCAAAAACTATATATATATATTCTTCCAAATTTATATATGTATATAAAAAAGATTTGGAAGAATAAAAAAAAAAACTGGCAAAAATTAATGAAAAGACAATTTGCAAGTATGTGTTTTATAGCTATTAGCGTTCATATATGTACTCAGATGTACATGCATTATTTTAAAAAATCTGAATAATCTTTTAAATGAATTTTTTTTTCAATAATATGAAATTGTCACAGATGTAATTTTTAACACTTTGGAATTCAATCATATTAAACTAATGTAGCGACAGACCTTTCAGATATGATCAGAAGGAAAACTATTGTTTATCATTAAATAACTTTACACTTCAGAAACATGACAGCAAAAAATCTAAGTTGGGTAATTTTATGAAATTCAATAAAAAGAAGTGTTTTTTAATTCTCTTGAACTGTCGTTTAACTGACAAAAGTTTTTAGGTTTTTCACTGATATATACATACATTTATTTATTGATTTTGATGCCTGCATTATACTTAAAAAGGCTGCTGCAGCTAAGGCATTTTTATAATTTGGGAACTGAGTATACTGATTGGTATTTTTGGTAGTTTTGCAGTTGGAGTTTTAAATCGTAGTTTTGCAAGTACAATTTTTCTTCATTCTTGCTGGACACAAAATTTCACCTGCTCAAAAGCTTGTGGTGGTCGTTTTTCTGATTCTTCTCTTTATGATAAGAACTTTCTTATGCATTCTGTGTCTACAAAGCCATGCTGTTGCAGCGACTGCAGAAAAAGGCCTGGCACTGACAGATTAAGACATTGCCTTGATGGCAGCATATGTCTCTCTAAAATTTCAACACTCGCCTCAAGGTCAATGGTACCTTCACACATTTGCAAGCCACCAATGCTGTGGCACACTGAACAGTCTTAGCATTGAGATCCCAAAAAACACCTGAGCACACAACATGCTTCCATGGTCTTTCAGTCCATCCCAGATGAGCTTGGTATCGTATTGTGCTAATTTTAAGCATTTTTCTGAAGTTCTTTCATATGTACTGAGCATAACACCTTTTAACTCAGTGCCTTATGAGAAGTCTAAGATCTTGCACATTAAACCCTTCCTTGTACAGACAAATGTTTCTCTGGATTCCCTGAATCTTTTCACAATATTACGCACTGTATGTGGAGAAAGACCTAAATTCTTGAGCAATGTTCTTTTTAAACCTCTTTTTCCATAAACTTTTCACCCATATTTTGCCCTGTCTCAACTTTTCTTTGCGTGTGCATCAAATAAATAAAAATGTATCAAATTCAAAATGTGTTTATATTACATATTGATATACATATATATATATATATTTAGACAGAGAATGAGAGAGAGAAACATCCTCAGACACATCCTCTAGTACTGCACAGTTGGAAAAAATTAGGCTTCATGCTTTGTTTTCCCATAAGACCACCCTGCCTGTCCTCTCTCTCTCTTTTTTTACTCTCTACTTACTTGACTCAGCATAGCATGTGTGATACAAAAAGAATAGAGAAAGTAGTGGTAATAGTTTTTTAACTTTAAGCCATTCATCCCCCACACATGCCTCTGAATAAAATCCGTCAGGTTTTGTACAAGTTGTACTGACTGTGTTGCTCTACATTACTTTAAATAAACCGGCTCCCTCAGTTATGTCTGAATGTCGACTCCAACTGTGAAAGACGCTTATCACTCTTATTGCTCCAGTCCCCTCAAACCACACTGTGGTTTCTGTTCTGGAAAATAGTTTCCTCCCCAAAAGCCATTCCAACAGAGAGAGACAGAGGAAGATTCAAAGATAGAGCAAATGAGAGAGAGAGAGACAATATCAGTCACTCGGAGAAGGTTTTTTGCTTTTGGTATTTTAGTCAAAACCATCAAAATCATTAAATATTTGTGATGGACTAGAGTGGCCCCTTTCTGTCTTTTTCAATAGCCTTGAATAGTCTTTTTTTACAGATATTATGGGTTTACATAAACTAGTAATCTGTTAATAAACCAACTGGTCAGTTCTGTGGTTGGTAACTGACTGGTTAAAGTCAATATCTACACCAGGAGAAAAAAACAGCAGTGCATCCTGAAGATGAAAGAACAGTTAACAGTTGTTCTGTTGAACCCAAACCCACAGAGAAGTTGAGAAGTTATGTAAAACAAGATATAAAGTAACACAAGCTGTCTCAAATCATGCAGAAATATTATTGCTATGTTGTCGTCATGTTCTAAAGAGTGTTCTAAAGCAAACTGACTTTCAAAAAATGTCTGCTGTAACAATAAATCAACAGGAATTTATGTCCTCATAATGACTGGAACACTGGAACATCTGTCGAAGTGGGGACATTTTGCTGGTCCTCACAAGGAACCATGCTGTTCTGTCCACAAATTCAACATTTTATGGGAAAAAAGCAGAAAGATTGTCTTTTACTGAGGTTTAGGTCCGGGTTAGGTTTAGGTGGCGGTGTACCATTACTGAAATACAGTATTGCATGTATTACATGAATGTACTCATAAACAAAGCAATACCAACCTGTGTGTGTAGAGATCAGAGCACAGCTCATTCTGAAGAATTACAGCAGATTCCTGCTACACTTTACTTTCTTAATCCTCCGTCCCTTCCTGTTCAAAGTGGTGGGGTCTTTGTGTCAAGGCTTCTATTGATAGCACATATTCAACTCATCAAAGATCAAATATGTTTATATTACTTGCATTACATCTTACAAATATAATCAGTTACCACTGTGCCTTGTGAGCTGACAGTGGTGGCCGTGTGGTTAGGACATTGCCCCAGCCCCAACCACTACTGAGGTACCCTTGAGCAAGGTACCGTCTTACTACACTGCTCCCCGGGTGCTGTTGATAGTTGCCCGCTGCTCCGCCTGTGTATGCGTGGTGGGTTAAATGCAGAGGTCACATTTCCTTGTGGTGCTTGAGTGTGTTCACAATGACAAATAGTCACTTTCATTTTACTTCATTACCAGAATAGTGCATAATAAGCAGTGTAACTAAATAAAACTTTTTGAGTTTTGGGTTGTAAACGATGTCTGCCCCTCAGAGGATTGATAATGTAATAGCTGTCATTAGCGCTTCATTTTCTCAAGTTATTGTGGCCATGTGCGTGCTTAACATCCATTTATAGGCTAACCGCTCTTCCTTATTGGAAACATGTTAAAAGACGTTTCCTGGTGAGTGATGCTTTGTTTCTTTCTGAAGCACCGTGTGGCATATGTCAGCGCCTTCTCCATCTATCTAATGCAGAGCCAACAAGAGCAATAAAATAAAGGCTCTTTGGGAATGATTGATTTGCTCTTTAATAAGTGGAAACTGGGGAGAAAATCAGCATCGCTTTGGTAGTGGTCAACCAGACAGCCTTAATTCACAGCAAATTACAAAAGGCAACGATAAGATAACGCAAGGCGTCATACTAAAGTCCTCACAAGTGTCACGCTGAGAATCCTAATGCGCTTTTAAATCTTCTAAGTTTTATGGTGTCACTTAGCATGACAGGCTAACAAACAGACATTTGGGTGGGAAGACACGCAGAGTGGTGTAAGCACACCAGGGACAGCCAGATGGAGAGGGGTGGGTATGTTGCCGTTTGGCTCTGAAACCCTCGAGTCTTCACGTCCATAAAAAGCCACACATCTTTAATACCAACCAGGCAAAATAACACACAAACCAGCAAAGGTTTAGTGCAGCAGTATCATGCTTTGCCTGCTGTCTATGTTACTTAGCACATTAAAGTTGCTTTTTCCCCCCATCAATCATTTTTAGCATGTACATGAACTGTACATATGTGCAGCACCAGTTTAAAGTTCAAAGACTCCTATGTAATCTAAAGACACACTGCTAGGAATGTATATATGTAGCATATTTATTCATATGCATATTTTATGAATGAATGGATTTATTTCCAAGAATTTCCAATACAAACATTTCACACACACACACATGCAGGCATACTTGTATAAGCACAAATACTCCCTTGACATCTCAGCAGTCTCACACTGCGAACAAAAACAATGTTTACCGCCCCAGTGTTTGCACAGCGGGGATCCAGGCCTCTGACTGGTGACATATTGCCTGAAAAGCAGCAAAGAGACTAAAGTAGCATCCAAACATGGGAAGAGAGTTGTCATCACCACTTGAAAAATACGACTATAAAACCAGTTTCACAATCCAAGGTCCTTAGACTCAACCTGCTTCCACAAAAACCTTCTAAAGTTCTGATGTTCACAACACTTTAATGGTTGATGTGTTGCTCCTCTTTCTACAGCACATTGCTTAGCTTCAATCAACAGCTAATTAAACTTGTTTTATCATGAAAACAAAGAAAAGCATGTACATTTATGTCAAATATTTCTCATTGAAATTCTGTTGAACCTGCTGATTTTGAACCTACTATTGATGCCACATTTTGACAGAATAACAGAAATTGAGGTTTTTGTCAACACAATCAATAAATATTGATTAAATGTAAATGTAAACAAAATATTCATTTAATAAATTAGGTGACAACATAATTAATTTTCTAATGATGCAATTAGTATGATGTAGTTCAGTGAAATATTGTGACACATTAGCATCAGTGTGCTGTGGTCATTCTACTTCTTGCCATACCCCAAAATCTCTATATAGCATGACCTGAAGTGTTTTATTGTAATAAAGTCAATTGTAAAAAACATTTTAAAAATAAAATCTAATTGAATTATATTTATTTAATTATTGAATTAATAATAGCATTGATTTCATTATTAGAAAAATATCACATTCTGAAGTTAATACAAAGAACAATGTTGTTTGCTTTACTGTCAAAAAAACTTTTTTACAAAATCAGATTATCAGATTATTGTTGTTCCTGGGTACAAAGCGTGTTTTCCCAATCCTTTATGTCTAAAATGAATAGAAAATGGCTGTTGTTTCACAAAAACGTTGCATCTGTGCTCAGGACCATGAAATTTTGAAATGTATCTGTTTTTTAAGAACATTTTTCATTCACTTTAAATGCTAAGTAAATTTCCTGGAGCTGTAAGAAGTGTCCTGAAATTTCTAGAATTGCCCAGAATTTTCTAGAATGTTCGCTAATCTTTTAGAACTTTCTAGAACTTTCTGGGACTGTCCAGAAATGATAAAAATTCACCTGTTTTGCCACTATTAATTACAAAACTTTTGTGGTGAATAAAATCTTTTTTACATAGGCTTTAGGCATAAGCAGTTGAAATATAACACTTAGAAGCCAGGAACCAAAATTGTGCAACATTGTGTTATTATATGCAGTGATTCTGGATATTAAATCCACTTTAAAATCCCTCAACCAACAGCTCAACCAAGCACAACTGTTGAAGCCCAGCAATCTTACTCTTAAGTATCCTGGATTTTAATCAGCAGATGGAACTAACAATGGGGTTATGAAATTTACGTAATTTGTTTTGTAATTATGTAATTAAAATCAACAAACAAATCTCATGACTTATAAGAGTTACAACTGTGGTCCCTTCATTATTCATAATTTAATTTGGTTAAATTTGTTTCAAGCTTTTTTTAGGCGTTCTAGCTCGTATGTCCAAACTTACAATTCTAGGCACATCATGGAATTGACTGACGTTATTAAAACCGTGGACTTCAGAAGTTGATACAAAGCTTTCAGATCCTCCATTCGCATGTAAAATTCTCTCTCTCCCTCAGTTTTCTTGCCAAACTCACATTGTCCCGGTCTAGCACAACTGTTCTATCAATACACACTGCCATGGTTATTCACTGCAGACGAGTGTGACAGACACACACTCTGATCCACCCTATCACTGTGGCCATGATCAGGCCTATCAGCTTGCATTGAAACCTGAAGATCTACACTACGGCTGGGATGAAAGAGGGAGAAGGAAAAGCTGTGGGACACTGTGTGTGTGTGTGTTTTGTGTGTAAAGGGGAAATGAAAAAAGTAAGAGAATGAAAGAACAAGCATGTGCAAGAAAAGCAGAGACCAACCTTTTTTGCAATAAAAACTGTTAAAACATTTTAATCCTTTTTTGTATAGTATGTGTGTAAAGCAAGTCCATCTGAAATTAAACTTAAATTTAAAGCAATGAAAAGGCACAAACAAGCCTCATTCTCCTTGTGAAGGTGAATGTGGTATATACCTTTGATTGTAGTGTAAGATTCATTTAACATTTTTAAAAATTTCTTTTAACTTACAAAATGTACTTGGACAGCACAATTTTCTAAAAATGTAGAAAGTATAAGCCTGGAAAGTTCAAGGGGTTAAAGTATTCTGTGTGTATTCCTAATTCACACATATACCACACACATATACTCACACACACACACATACACAGTCTGGTATTGCTATATTTGTGACAAAATTCCATTGACTTCTGTAATACTGCATTTCAGTAATAATACAACACCCAAATCGAACCCTAACCTCAATAAAGAAAAGAAAAAATATGCTATCATAGGTTTTTTCAAAAAAAAAGTTTAATTTGTGGAGAAAATAGCACGGTTCTTTGTAAGGACCAGCAAAATGACCTTATTTCACTGTCAAATTTTTCTGTAATCCTATCATTATAGAGACATTTGTCCTCACAAAGAGTTAAATACACACACAAACACACACGGTTCAATTAATCCATTGGATTTTTAGCCAAAATTGCCAATAAAGGATTCATATCATGGAAAAAAAAATTTACTAGTAGGTCCACTCTTAATTCTTATTATTACATAAACAGCTGTATACAAATATTGAATTTTAAGACAACTGAATAATATCCCTGGACTTAAGAGGTTATACAAGTATACATCTAAATCTAGAACAAATATTGGTTATTCAGAACTGACTGCATATGAAAAATAGAATTTTAATCAAAATATGATGTATGATTTCCATCCCTTTATTACGCACCAATCAGAAACAGCCTGCAGTGGTGGCCAAAGTCATGCTGGAGTGTGAAAGTTCAAATTTAGCATTAGATGGAGGAATTCACTGGAATCTCGGCACTTCCAATGATCTGCCACCGATTTCCTCAATTCCACACCACCATCACACTCAGAAACGGGAACACAAAGTCTCCACACACACATACACAGCCAGACACCACTTTGCTAAGTGCTATAAATCTGTACTTCAATCATATTACACTTTCTTGTTGTCTGATAGCAGATTTCCAGGTATTAAAATGTGAAGGAGCAGCCAACTGAATAACGGAGTGTAAGATTCTTATAGAGAGGTGAGAAGAAGCTGCTGGCCACAGTCCAGACCTTCAAAAAAAACTGAATTAATGGATTACAAAAGAGAATTTAACCCTTTAATGGCCACACCAAGAAAAAATGCAATAAAATATTTTTCTTAGCAATTTATATTCATTTGGGTCAAAAATTTCAATAATGTTTAATTTTTTACTTAATTATTTATCTTTATTTACATTTACTTTTTAAAAATATCTGTCTCGATCAATCAGTTAAGATTTCTCTTTTTTGTAAAACTCTGAATACATAAACAAATTAGTAAAAATTTAATAAAATTCTTGTATTTTCTTACAACTTCTCAAAGGAATCCACAAAACTTCAAATGTGTGAAGCACCTGCAATTAGCATGTCTTTGTCTAACGTCGGGTGAGGAAGCTCACTGAAAAGGTCTACTAATTAAAGACACGGTGAAATCCAGTGGAATGTTTGACCATAACTGACCTAAACTGACCTAAAAGTTTAAAGTAGTGGTAGAGATGGAACAATCAGAGTTCAGTGCATGTTTTTACGTGATAAGGGACTCGAAATGCACTCGACCAAATAACTGACCAGTACACTAAATGGTTAAATACACAATCAACATTCACAGTCTTCCTCATGAAGAGAGTCTGTACTCTAGTCTCAAAAGTGCCTTTCATTTCATACTCTTTCTTCACTCACATTGGTTTTTATTTTGGTGACTGATATATAGGGTTATATAGAGAGACAGAGAGACAGAGAAAGAGATAGAGAGAGAGAGAGTGTGAGAGAGAGACAAAGAGAGAGATAGAGAGAGAGAGAGAGACTATTTTACCTGTACGAAGCCGCACATCATATACTCGTCAAACATGGGCAGACTGGGCCGGCTCTCCCGAAATATGTGGAGAGTGTATATCGTCATTACAACGGGCTCAGCCCCAGATTCATCCATGACCAAAATGTTGATTCGGCTGTTGCCTAGTCCAACCGGATAGTTTGCCACGCTGCGGAAAACAGCGAAGAAGCAGTGAGAAACAGAGCCATGCCTTATCTTCACACACACACACACAATCACCCACACACACACACAAGGCCCTAGTTACTCTGTGACAGGACGAGAAAGATTATAGTGGATTAAAAAGCAGGGGGCAGGTCAAAAGGCAAACTAATACCCATATTTAAATAAATCTGCATTTACTGTGTCGAGTAAAAGCAGGAAGTTCAGACATCCATGGGGCCTTCATTGTCAAACATTTGTGCCTGCAGATCATTTTTGTAAATGAAATTTAAATGTGTCCCAAGCAATAGCACATATTGAAATCAGTGAGGGTAAAACATCCTCTCGATCCGCTGGAAATTCTCATTCTTGTGTCTGAGATGTAAACTTTTATGCTGAATGAAGGCTACCAAGAAAGAAGATGCAGTGGACTGAACAGCTTCCTTACACAGAACTCTGCACTACACAAAAAGGTTTGTCAAACTCAAATACATGTCGGAAACTGTAAAAATGGTGCTTTCTGTACCAAAGATGAAATGGACCATTCAGACTTTCACCAGCGAAAGGTGCAAAATCTGTCTTGGTACAGGGGGAAATGGATCTAGAGGTCCCACTGATGCAGATGCATATTTTTGGATTTTAGAGAGACATATTCTGCCACCAGGGTGGCATATTTACCCAGAAAGTCCATGGTTATTTCAGCAAGACAGTGCACATACTACTACAGCGTGACTTTATAGAAAGTCTCCTGCTGAAAATATATGAAGCTTCATGAAGGAGAGATTTAGACAACAGCCACCACGGTCTGTTGAGCAGCTGAAGTTGTGTGTCAAGCAAGAATGGGCAAAAATTCCAATTGCGGAACTGCAACATTTAGTCTCCTCAGTTCCCAAAATGATAAAACAGTGTAATTAAAAGGAAAGATGATGTAATGATACAACAAGACACACCAGAGCACTTCATGGTTTTATGCCCAGGAAGTGATAAAATTCCACGTTCACTTTGCAGTTATTGGCCCATACTCCAGCATTACATCTGAAATATCCAGTTCATCTTTTGTACTGAGTGTGGAACAAAGACTGCATGCCCTGAATTATTGTGAGCTGTAACAGAGCTTAATGAAGTGCAGTGAAGGGTTTTGTGTGTGTGTGTGTGTGTGTGGTCAAAAGGCATGGGAACACAATTCCAGAAATAAATCTAATAAATCAATCAAAGGGCGACAGGAATGTGAGCTGACACATCAGAGGTAGAGACGCAAGAAAGCTGGAACTCAACCAGGTCGGGGTATTGTTCATTGTTCCAGTGCAGTGCATGTGTGTGTGTGTGTGTGTAGGTCTAAGCATTTACTTACTGGTTGCATAACCTGGCACAAACACATGAGTAACCTACCAACACTTACAAGTGGAAAAAATATTTAATGAAGATAAATGAAATGCTCCAGTTCAGTTGTACCTAGGCCCGTGGTGCTCGTCCAGGTGAACACGGCACTGTGCACTCACAGGCTCCGGCCTGATCCGTACTGTGATCACATCAAATGGAACATCTGCCCGGTACTCTTTCACCCAGGGGTTGAAGGCTGGAGCCAGAAGCAGAAGAGGATCTGTGTACAGCTGCCGGAGATGGGGAACCACACAGTTCGCTATGGACCAACGGGAGGATTTTAATAAAACAACTGCTAGCTGTGGCAATGTAGACATTATTATTACAAGCCACATTCGCAGAAAAGTTGGGATTTTTTTTCTTATAAAATGAAATAAAAATAAGAATGTGTGATTTTTTAAAAAATCTCTTGACATTTTATTTAACTAAAAAGGTAGTGGAATCATGTGCTGTGTTGGTAAAAATGGTGCTTTCTGTACCAAAGGTGAAATGGACCATTCAGACTTTCACCAGCGAAAGGTGCAAAATCTGTCTTGGTACAGGGGGAAATGGATCTAGAGGTCCCACTGATGCAGATGCATATTTTTGGATTTTAGAGAGACATATTCTGCCACCAGGGTGGCATATTTACCCAGAAAGTCCATGGTTATTTCAGCAAGACAGTGCACATACTACTACAGCGTGACTTTATAGAAAGTCTCCTGCTGAAAATATATGAAGCTTCATGAAGGAGAGATTTAGACAACAGCCACCACGGTCTGTTGAGCAGCTGAAGTTGTGTGTCAAGCAAGAATGGGCAAAAATTCCAATTGCGGAACTGCAACATTTAGTCTCCTCAGTTCCCAAAATGATAAAACAGTGTAATTAAAAGGAAAGATGATGTAACACAGTGGTAAAGACACTTCAATCCCAACTTTTTTTTGAATGTGTTACAGGCATCAAATTCCATTTTGTTTTTTACAAAATACATTTAAGCAGCTCAGTGAAAATATTGGAAATCTTTTCTTTAAATGTTTTTAGATAAATAAAAATTCAAGAGTTAACAAATCACTGATTTTTATTGCATTTTATTAAAAAACCTCTTTTCTGGAAATGAGGATTGTATGTAAAAGCAATGTTTTATGTAAGTGAAGATAGTAATGAGAAGTTGACTGAGCAGTAATTACCTGAATATGATGTATTTGAATGCCAGTTTTTGCGGCCCATGTCGGTTGGAGCATCATTGCTGTGGGAAAAGTTGTCAAAATTTTTTCAGAATTAACCAAGGAAACCGTCCACCCCACCCCCCACTAAGTGCTAAGAGGAATTCCAGTCACAATAAAAATAGAACATTTATTGTTTTTTGTCACCCTTCCTTCAAAGACCTGCACACACATGCACACTGAAGTGCCCTTGGTTTTCTAGAGTGTTCAAATTTGATTGGGCTGGAAAGACCCAGACACGATAATGACCTGTGTAGAATGTGTTTTCCACTTTTGCAAAATGTCCTAGGATTGCTGGGTTATTTTGTAATTGTGCTATGTTGCAGTGAGCCAAAATTCACCCTGCGAGCCAGCAAAAGAAGCAATTTTGCTCTTAGTGCTCTCTTGCACACGCACACCTTTGACTTCCAGCCGGAATAGTAGCAGCAGCAAAATCAGTTTGGTAATCGTAAAGATTTTAGTCATAAAACTGACATAATTGTTCTTCACTCCAGCTTCAACAGGAAAAACCATTTGTCTCTTGTCCCCAAATGTCTGGACAGATGGTTTATGTGTTACAATTAAGTTGATTTTCCTGTGGAAGTCCAGAGACATAATTACAGGCTGCAGTTGGTTTGGGTTTGGGATAATATTAGTAGACTTCATGGCTTTATTCTACAATATTTAAATCATATGATTTGTTCCTCATTTGGCCATACCATAAACATGTATTTTCATATTGTGCTTAAACACATATACACATATAGAATCTTTTTCTAATCCTATATTCAAATTCTTACAAACTTTGTTAACAAACAATATTTTCTATACCCTAGTACATAGTCAATATAAAATGGATTATTACTCAAATATACTCATTTAATATTCATTCATAATGTCAAGTGTGAATGATATTCCCTATTTAAAAAAATATTTTATATAAAAGTATTTTAACACTTTAGTTGATGCAAATTGCAGGTCAACTTAAATTAAATTAAATTAATTATTTTAAATGATAATTGTGTGTGTGTGTATTTGTGTGTGTGTGTGTATGTGTGTGTGTGTGTGTTTGTGTGTGTGTGTGTGTTTGTGTATGTGTGTGTATTTGTGTGTGTGTGTGTATGTGTGTGTGTGTGTGTTTGTGTGTGTGTGTGTGTGTGTGTGTGTGTGTGTGTTTGTGTGTGTGTGTTTGTGTGTGTGTGTTTGTGTGTGTGTGT
>JBBPDA010129297.1:12639-23813 GCA_037974385.1 Arnoldichthys spilopterus | reverse complement strand
TATAATTTTGTATTTTGTAACTTTTTATTTGTGTCTGAGAAAACTGAAGAAATACATGCAATGGGTTTGTTTTACATTTTACCATGTATAATTGGCATAAGAAACCATCCATGTATCATATTCTCAGGAGGACTTAGAAAAAATGTGACTTTTCACAGTCAAGGAATGCAGCCTAAAACTCTATTACACAAAGAGAAAGCAATAAACCAGTTTTATGCAGAAACGCCTGAATTTTCTGAGTCTAAGCTCATCTCAGAAGGACTAAACATGTGCTGTGGATGATGATGATTCCATCTTTCAGCTTATTTTTAGAAGAAACAAATGTCTAGTTGCAAGATGAAATGAAGCATCTGGACTGTTATCGGATAAACAGTTTGCTGAACATCTGTCATCTGTATGGGGTCCATTAGTGTTCAAAGTATGGGTAACTTGCATATGTGTACAGGTACATTTGATGTGGTTAGTCATGAAGCAAATATCTGCATCATATGGAAAAGAAAACAGAACACCTCCAAATATGTAGATGTCAACAAGTTCACTACCACAGTGTAAATCAACAGTGACCTTGACTTAAAGGTTTTGGCATCTGTCTTGGTGCATGACCTTTAACTTTTCATTAAGCCATGTCAGAGACATTGTCCTCAGCAATGCACAAAACTATTGTCAGTGTCAACTGCTAAGTTGTAAAATTCAGTGCCTATAAAGAATTTACTGCATTCTTTGTTTCCAGAGTATTGTTTCAAAATATAGCCTCTCTAAAGTCTCCTCAGTGAACTCATTGAAGTTATAAAGGACTTAGACACACATCTGATAGTGGCAGATGGACAAACTTGAAATGGCTGATCTTCTCTGAGACTAATGATTCTTTAAACCCCCTCCTAGGGTATTATCTCTGCAGGCACTTTTTCCCTATTGATATGCATGGAAGTGCTGCAGATTCCCATATTTCATTTAACCATGATCCCATTTTTACACATCCAGAAACAAAATGTACCTCAGACCTTTCAAGCCAGTACAAGTAGTGCTACAAATTAGTCAAAAAATTTTACTTTTTTTTTCAAAATCTCATCGAAATGCTATGAAACACTTTAGTGTTGAAACATGTGAAACAGTTCTAGATACAATCAAACAGTTAAAAAACATAGAAAATGAGGTGAATTTTATTACAATATACTTACAGTAATCCCATGAATAAAAATGTTATATATAGACATTATTTAAGGTGTTTTCACTTACCAAGGTATCATTATTTGCAGAGAAGTCAGATCAAGGTTAGTGGGTTTTATGTTACATCAAATCTGGCTTAGGGGAGCTCAAATAAGCCGACCCACAAAAGCCCACACTTAGGTTGAAATACAAATCATAGAGATGCCTATCTTAATTATTCTCCAACTTCAAAAACAAACACAAAACTGATTATTTCAATTAGAAACTGAGATGATTTGTTCACTTGGTTTTTAACAAAACAAAAGATGGATAAAATACATTTTTCTGATTAAAATTTTGACTTGTATATATGAAAGTGGCCAATTATCAGAAACAAAGTGTTTTGCCTTAAATTTTTCCATTTGCTTTAAATCCATTCCAGTTACCCTCACAGTCTCAAAGTCACAAGAAACAGATAATCTGTTTGCTTTGGCTATGGATCATCAAATTCTGAAAGCCTTCCCTCAATCTTTCACCACTAGTTAGGATGCAAGGAAGCACATCTGCACACATTAGCTTCATTTCTCAATCTCCTGTCTTTTTAGCCAAGGCCGGGAGCTAGGCTTTAGCGTTCCAAATCAAGCTGGACTCACGCAACTTAGAGCCACTGTCCAGAAGGCTAGAGCGCCTTACCAGACCACAATTCAGAGAGGCTGTGGCAGACCCTTCCCACTCCACCCAAACCTGTGAGACAAACAGTGAGGAGATCACGTTACAACAGCTCTACCTGTGTGCTTTTGTTGATTACCTCAATACCTATTACAGGGCTCGTATTTTAGTAGTTCTAGTAACAGGCCCGTGGGCAGTGCTATTGCTAATCCTTGTAATTGTTGCAGATCTTGTGAAAAAAGAACCCCTGACCTCTTTTGTTTCACTGTATTTTGAGAGCTTTATGTTTGACAGTTTTCTAGGTTACTCCTGGTGGCAAATGCTCTGACAAGACATGTGGTCAAATTGTTCACTTGACTTCTAAGTCTGTAGGTCTTTACAGAGTGTAACTTGTCATCATTGACTACTTCAATCTATTCACTCCCCTGTGAGTAAAGGACACATTAAAAACATTGCTTTACTTAAATCAGCCACAACATTAAACCAACTGACATTTGAAGTGGATAACACTGATCATTTCATTATGATGGCACCTGTTGAGAGGTGAAATTAATTAGACAGCAAGTGAACAGTTCAGTTAGTCACGCACAAGGATGCACTATGGGAAAAAGGCAAGAAAGAAAATTTTATACTGGGAAACCTCTGCATTTATGTGACACATACCACCTAACTAAAAATTGCTGCAGACCTTCATTGCAAAGGTATCTCGTAATCACAATGGCCTCTTTCTGGAAGATAACGTGCTGATACACTAAAAATAGTTCAGGAATGGTTTGAGGAACATGACAAAAAGTTCAAAGTATTGATCAGTCTGCAAATTCCCCAAATCTCAGTCAAGCATTTTTGGGATGTGCTGGACAAACTAGTCTGATCCGTGTGAATCCATGCCTTGCAACTTTTTAAATGTGAAAGATCTGCTCTTAATGTTTTGGTGCCAGATACCACAGCACATCCTCTGAAATCTTGTGGAGACCATGCCTTGATGGAAGAATTTCTGTGGTGGATTGTCCTACTTGTTGCGGTTTTGTTTTGGTTTTTTTTGCCCATTTTTACTTGATTCAAGACTTCAGCTGTTATCTGATTTTCCTCTCTACACCATACATTTTCAACAGAAGACATATCTGGACTGCAGATAAACCAGTCAATGAATGAAGCCTCACTGTTGTAGTGTGTGCAGAATGAGGCCTGGCATTGATTTGATGAAATAACCATTTTCGTCCTATGACAAGACATCACAATATTATGTACTGTGGATGATGAGACCTACATTCTTGGAAATTTTACATTGATAAGGATATAATATAATAATGATAATTCTGTCATGAATATGTCACAAAACGGTAAGTCACAGGCCATATTTGCTTATGAAGACATATTTTGGGGGATGCGCCTTTAAGACTCCTTCATTATACCTTCACCTGGTCCCAGTTCACCTTCTTATTGTGGAATTACCTTTCTTTTACTGCATTTTACAAAATGTCATAACATTTCTAGAAATGGAATTCATGCATTTACAGGATTTAGCAATTGCTGTATGCTTATTGATGGAGCCTGCTTTTTTTCCTACAAAGGGGCATTGGGTTGGTGTACAGTGCTCAGATGGTATCAGACAATGATCTCAGTGGTGATGTATCATAGCTTAGAGCTTACCCATCTGTATTTATGGCTTTGTCTATTAAAGTAAATGGGTTTTGCAAATAAACATAAACAAAGAAACATTATTAATACAAAAATTAAAAATAAAATAAATAATAAACAAAACTTTAAAATAACTTGTAAGAATTAGTGGAAGCTGAAGCATAATCCTTTTATTTTCACATAGATTATTGTGGTGCTTTCTAATTTTATGAAATACTTTATCTTCATCTTCATTTTATGTCATTGTCTACTGGCAAAAAGCATGCCTGGTTCACTGTATATGACTGTTTTAGAGAACTATGATTTATGACCGAAAAAAGAAGTTTAACCACAAAACCACTGTGTCCCTGAGAAATATGCTTGTCTTTTTGGTTTAATGCAACAGAGAATCTGAGTGGGTCTTCCATGAGGATGAAGGGTAGAACTTTTGGTCTGTGGCTAAGCTTTTGCACGTTGATAGATGTGGGGCGCCCCGGATGCAAGAGAGCTGCGGTGTACCAAGCAATTCTGGTAAATACTGCTGCCCAAAATGATTCACCAGTTATTTAAAGGCAGGTCAAGAACTTTATTTAAAAACATATTTTGAGAAAATTAAAATGCAGAAAACTTTGGAGAAACTTTACCCATTTTAGACTCACAGAGTACTGATGATGTGTGAAGTGCTCGTTGACTGACCTCTGGTCTCAGAAAGCACTCTCCACATTGGAGGGCAATTGTTCAGAATGAAGATGGTCATCTACTGCCTGAACTTCACTCCAAATGTGTCTCTGTCTGGCCTTCTCCATGCCTGCTGCCTGTCACAAAAGGGCCCACTGTTATTTAGCAGGAGAGTTTCTGGAGAGAGCACTCCTCTTTGTAAGCTGTTGTTTGCAAGGACAGGAAGTCTGAATGTGCCTACAGCAATGGATTAGCCAGACCAAATGACATGGTAGTTTAATGGTTGTACCATATGTGCATTACTTTTGTAGACTGTAGAAAATGCAGGAGAAGGTGTATTTAAAGCTCGAGCAATTCTAATGTTTTTTTTGGAAAAGGGTTGAGCTTAATCTTTGACTCGGCTTAGTATCAGTGGTGTTTCTGTATAAAAAAATAAATAATTAAGTGCAGATTAAAGCTCAGTAGTCCTAACCTTTACTGTAAGATAACCAAAACAAACGTTTTGTTTATTTTAAAATTTAGGTCATTTTTTACCATTTCTATTGGTCTGTAGTTTAACAACGTGAGGGCATTTTTATAATTATAATTGTGTCTTTCACTTTTACAGTATATGGGAATTCTCTGAACTTAAAAAGGCTCTTCACACTCACTCAGCTCAGGAAAAAAAGGTTCTATAGGGACCCAATTCTGGTCCTTCTATTAGAGAATCCTTTGTGGCACTTTTATTTTTTAAGCATATAATCTAGAGGGAATCTAGATAGTCTCCTTGGTTTTTGCTTTTGAATAAAAATGGACATTTCAGTGAGGTACTGATGTGACAAAAGAATTAATTATTGGCTTTGGAGACCCAACTGACCTAATGCTTGTTGTTGGATAATGAAGGGCTGTGTAAGGTATCAAAATACCCTTCATTTTAAAATCCACCCAGTGACAAAAGGTCCAACACAATAGCTGTCCCATTCAGTTACCTTCAGTAATAACACTGCCCCAGAACTTCTGACAAAACACATTGCTTTGATGAAGCACAAGGTTCTTAAGCAAACCCACACATCATTCTATGATGAAATGGAGACCCCATTTTACTACACACTGGTGAAAGGTAACCCTGCAAACCATTTTTTTCAGTGTGCTTTTCTGTCTCCTAATTCAAAAGCCTATACTAACTGTACAATAAGGTAGTCAGTAAAATTTATATATTGTACTGAAGGAACTTTAGGACTTTGATGTCATTGGCATGCATGAAACAAGAGGAGCAGATTTACCTAATTACAGTATTAAGGCAGCACCATTCTGTCCACATTGTCCTTTCACCTACCTATAAGAGAAGTCTTAAACCAATAGATAGATCTATTCAAAGAGCAAATATCCCATTGAAAGTGACTCTTTGTCATTGCGAACACACCCAAGCACCACAATGAAATGTGACCTCTGCATTTAACCCATCACACATGCACACATGGAGCAGGAGGCAGCTACCAACAGCGCCCGAGGAGCAGTGAAGTGGGACAGTACCTTGCTCAAGGGAACCTCAGTGGTGCCCGGACCGAGACTTGAAGCTGCTATCTTTAGGTCCAAAGTGCAATATCATAACCACAAGGCCACCACTGCCCACTTAAGTGGAGGCATTGGTCAGCACAGATAACCTCTCATTTTAAACTAATATCCTTATTTAAATGCATATTGTTCTTTCTAAACCTGTTGTTATTTGTCAGCTGCTGCAGACTCAAACCTACATATGAAGGTGCTGGTAAGTCTCATTTTCTCAAAGCTACACAAATTTATTGATGCGAATACTGAAGTGCCTCATACTTTCATTTGAGTATTTTGTAATGCTTAATTATGTTAAAGCCCTAAGCATTTTTGTTGTATTATATTGCCATTTTCTGTCATCAGGGTTCCCAGATCTTTTTCATGGCCTTGATTAGAGTGTCGTTAGTATGATGAAGATTAGCCTATTTAAAGTAAAATGAAGCAAAGTCAAACATTATTGAAATTTACTAAATTTCAGATCCTGTTTAATTTTCCATTTTGCAGGTTTGCAGATTGCCTTAATGCAAAACAATAAAATTGAATGATTCAGGTGACTGTTCTAGACCAGCACTCAATGAGAACTCAATGATCCTTGAAGTTAAATCTTAAGCGTCATCACTTGGTTTTCCTGTCAGTTTGTACCCCTTCATCCTACAGACAATAATGGATCAGACTGCTTTAAACAACCCTCTCTGGTGTTCTTGCTAGAAGAAAAAGCCAAGAAATTGAGAAGCCAGTTTGCTTTTACTAAGCACTGTGCTCTTGATGTGCACTACTTTTCAAAGGTTCAGAATCACCTCAGATGAATCAGATGAATAATCTCTGTCATATTATTTAAAACATAACTTATTAAATGCAATAAATGTTATAGATAGATGTTTTAAGAATAAATAAGCATACAGTGGTGGTGTAGAGGTAAGGGAATTGCTCCTGTGACCTAAAGGTTGCTAGTTCAAATCCCAGACTGGTACAAATTACCTTTGTACTGTGCAAGGTACTGTCCCCAAGCATTGCTCCCTGGGTGCTGCCCATATCAGCTGCCCACTGTTATGCATATGGTATATGTGCTGTGGTGTGTTCATAATGGCAAATACTCAGTTAAGTTCTCTGGGAAGTACAATAAGTCATTAAATGTTAAATATACTTTAAATGGAGTCTTGGTGAAAATCCTTCCAGTCAAACATTTTTATAAACTTCCATCCCTGCCTCTCATTTCCTGTGACAAAGTGATCTTCTTCCTGTTCCTTGGCACACATTTCTGCTGTCTCTGGGCTGCTCTGAGATGAGCTCAGGCCCAGAGAACTTGTTGTGTTTGTGTGTGTTTTAAAGTAAATGCTTTACTTGGCACAGGCTCATCACAGACTATGTGCCCCAGAATGTCAAGCCCAACTTGTCTTAACCAGGTGGACATGGTGGACTTTTTTATTATTAATATAATTTCAAAGTAAAGTATTTTAAAGTTATAAATGAAAGTGTATGAAGTTTTTTAATGATAAAGTTCTAAACAATAAAATAAATGTAGTTTAGGAGGAGTAGCATTATTCAGTTTAAAAAAGACTGGGTAAAGTACACATGCTCCGAAACCCTTTTTAAGTACACTAAAGAAGTACAATTAGGTATTTCCCACCCTGATAAAAACTCTTATATTACTAACAAGTACTGATTGAAGAAACAAACAAACCAACCAGAGACATTACCTGAAAAATTCTCTATGCCAGTGAGGTCTTAAACCATGTGTTCAGTATGAATAAAGGAAGGGACCTGACTGAACCTGGTTATATTAATTCAGCATTGCAACACTCTGTCCCATGAATCATCTTATTTTTCTGGTGTGGACGATGGGAAAATCAGTAGTGTCATTTAAATGATCCATACATGTTATAAACAGTATTAAAAACAAAAGGACAAACTAGCAGTATATGCCTTTATCACAAACCTCATTAGCTCTGGGCATATCTCAGCAATTTATTAAGGAATTTTATTTGTAGACTTTTTGTCTCTTGAAGGCTGATCACTTTTCACTAAGTACGTCACCATGCCACTTAAGCTGCATGTGTAACCTGCTCCAGGGCAGGCCAAGTTTGGGATTTTGATTCATTAACAGTCTGTGAATCATTCAGGGCAAGTTTTGGACTGACAGAGTTGGACCCCTCCCATCACTTTTTTCTTATAATGAGAACAACATTTTTTTAGTAGAGGAAGCAAACTGAATTTAATAAATATTAAGAACATGAAGCAATTATTACTCCATTAATTATTATGACAAATAAGCTACCTGATTCCTCAAGTTTCATTGAAGTGACTATTTGGTATAAACTCCACACATTGTGTATACATCTGACAATTATACATAAAACCCCAAATTTGAAAAAGTTGGGACAGTATACAAAAAACAAATAAAAGAATAAAGCAGTGATTTCTAAATTTACTTTGACTTGTATTTCATTGCATACAATATAAACACAAAATATGTCATGTTTTGTCTCGTCAACTTCATTTCATTTGTAAATATACATCCTGTCCTGTCATTTTGACCTGCAAAATATTCTAAAAAAAGTTGGGACAGGATCAGTTTATGGCTAGTAAAGAGGTAAATTGGTTAAATAATGATGTGATTTGAAACAGATGATGTCAACAGGTGATTGTAATTATGATTTGGTATAAAAGCAGCATCCAAGAAAGGTCTAGTCCTTAATTAAAAGATTAATGGAATCTGGAGGAATTTTGGTGCATAACAGAAAAAGGGTGCAAGCCTAAGCTAAACAACTTTGATCTCTGATCCCTCAGGTGGCACTGCATCAACAATCGTCTTTCATCTCTAAGCGGTATCACCACATGGGCTCAGGAGGACTCTGGCAAACCTTTGTCAAGTACCACAATACGTAGTTACATCCACAAATTCCAGTTAAAACTGTACTGTGCCAAAAGGAAGCCCTATAAAGCGCTGTCGACTTCTCTGGGCTCTGAGGCATCTGGGATGGCACCATTAAAAAAGTACATAGAGATTTTGAAGCACAATATGCTGCCTGCATCTTTTCCAGAGACGCCAGTGCATATTTCAACAAGACAACGCAAAACCACATTCTGCACACATTACAAAGTCCTGGCTGCGGAGGAAGAGGGTACGGGTACTTGACTGGCCTGCCTGCAGTCCCGACCTGTCACCAATAGAGAATGTGGGGCACATTTTGACACAAAAAATGCGACAGCGAAGACCCTGTACTGTTGCCCACCATAAGACTTGTTTGCAGGAAGAATGGGACAAAATTACACCTGAAACACTTTATCACTTGGTGTCTTCAGTCCCTAAACATTTAAGAGTTGTGAAAAGGAATGGCAACATTACAAAGTGGTAAATGAAAAAAAATTCTTAAGCCTTCACAGTTGTTTTTGTGCTTTGGCCTTATTAAGATATTACACTGTCATGAAGGTGTTATATGCATTTAATAAATCTATCTGATGCTTCCTAACGTCCCAATAGAAGGTCCAGAGAGGACATTTGTTGTCTTCCCTCCATAGCTCTTGTGTATCCAAAATGTTTCATAGTAGTTATACATTATATTACAGTAGCTATTGGATTACAAGCCTTAAATTTAATAACTGCAAAATTAACCTAGCGTATAAAGGGTTAAAGCAGAAAAGAAAGGCACAAGAATGATGTGCATATCCATTTACACTGAATCCTAACACTACCCAAGAACTCTTGAGAACAAAAAAGCAGCTCTACAATAGCACACAGTGTTCTTAAGAACAAAACCCACGTAACTCTCCCTTACTCTCTATTGTGATCTAGGCCAGTGAAACTGACACCTTTAACTGGCATCAGTATTACTTAGACTAATATAGAAGTGGATGGAAATGTTGGAAAACAGCATGGCTTAGATTTTTTAGATAGTTTCTACCAGTGTATTTCAGGAAATTTCCCCACATATGTAGTCTTTTTGTGACAGTGTGCTCTAAAGGATAGTTTGGCAGTAAATTTCATTTACACAATTGTGCATTTATCCCTGATGTTGTTGATCAGCCAAGACATGTCTGGAGTCCAAATTTAGTTTTAACTGGGAGGCTTATGTTGCAAACTCAAAATTCACCCAATAGTCAAAACAATTTCTGTAAAATTCACCATCAGAATTTATGTGGTTGAGGACTCAAAATGAGCTATTGTGAGCAACTAAAATGGAAAAAACTTTACATTTACAGGTAGCCATCTTAGACAAAATCAGTTGTAAATCAGTAAATAGCCATCATCAATGTCTGTTGTTGCAAGATTTGGCCTAGAAATCAAATAAATAAGTTCCAGTTAGTATAATCTATGGGCAGTGATGGGTGGCAACAAAAGGTCAAACATCCTCCAATTCAGTTAACATCAAAACTAATGCTACATCTCACAAAGCAGGAACACACTAGCAAAAATTGGCAATAAAACCACAGCTTCTTCTCTCAAGCCACCCAACCCCCTACCCCCCCAACCTTCCTTTCCACCTACTCCAGGCAATCTCACCTACAAAGGGACTAAGCTCTTCAGTGCTGATGTATTCTAAAGAACTATTCTAAGTATCATGACTGATGCACTGATAGTAGAATTTAAAAACAGCTGCATGTGAAAAAACATGCTTGAAGATTTGTTTCAGAATAATATATGAACTGAATCAGAAAACCTCAATGGTCATTCTTCAATGGTCTTCTACAATCATGTCAATGCTTTTTTCTTTGCTCTCTTTCTTTTTATGTGTGTTTTGTTTAACAGAGCATATGATTCTCAAAAGGAACTTGGCTGCCACAGGAAGATTCCAGCCGAGTATTTTATATACCATTCAACTTTTATGAAACTGATCTGTGCAGTGAGTCCAGGAATGGGAGTAGAATAATACAATATGATTCCCTTAAGAGCTTCCCATGGGGGTTATATGTGGGGGATATTATTCTAACCAGGTGTGATTATATGCAGGTCTTCTTTCACTAGAGGAAACTGAGCCGGACTAGAAAAGGGCAAGTTTGAGTGTGAGAGAGAGAGAAATTGGATCAGCCAAATACAATTTATTCCACCCTTTTTCATCGAACACATACATTCAGCTCCTGGCAATTATTACAGAATCAAAAACAAAAAATTCTACTTACACAGCCATAAAAAAGTACAAGACAGAGTTGATAGCTGCCCGCTGCTCCACGTGTGCACATGTGATGGGTTAAATGCAGAAGTCATATTTTGTTGTGGTGCTTGAATGTGTTCACAATGACAGTCACTTTCATAGTTAATTTATTAATGGGACATTTTAATGCAACACAAAATATACTTAACATAACGCAGCGAAACATGTAAATAAACCTGAAATTAACACGTTATAACATTGACACGATGACCAAGTGCTGCATATTTGAGCCTCACATACATGTTTACTGGCCCTTAAACACTTAAAAACTGGGTTCTTCAAGAGTTTCTTAGTAAAGGCAATAGTTTTGAAGGTAATGTTTGAATGATTATACATAGAAACCTCAACAGACACAGTTCTGCATGCAGAAATGGTAGGTCTCCA
>JBBPDA010129297.1:0-12539 GCA_037974385.1 Arnoldichthys spilopterus | reverse complement strand
TTGAAGGTAATGTTTGAATGATTATACATAGAAACCTCAACAGACACAGTTCTGCATGCAGAAATGGTAGGTCTCCACATTTTAAAAATGGGGTAACACTTTACAGTAGTGAAGTGTTCATAAGGCTACATGACATCTACTAAGCTTTTTATGACAACTGACATTAACCTATACAGACTTTTTACTTAGACTTCTGACAAGCACCCATTGTCATTATCTGTCAGGGGTTAAACTGACTTAAGTAGCCTTTATGATTAATTTAATGATTATGACAAAAAATATTTTTTTTACTACATTTTACAAAATAATTTTTAAAGGAAACCACCATGCTCAGAGTTCAGGCATTTGTTTGGATCTGACCAGTTCTTCTGATCCTTGTTCAATCACTTTTTTAATCTATATCTCACAAGCTTTTTCCTAGATATCTACAGACCTCTATATATGTAACAAAATGTAATCTAATCTTAGTCTTACATTATGGATAGGGATCCTTATCTGTTTAACATCCACTATTTACTTAAGTCGTCTACAAGGTTATTTGCTGCAGGACTTTTAAGCTGACTCACACACTTCGCTTCTGAACCAGACACTAGATTCTGAAACGTGTTTTTGCTGTGTCTCTAGTTTATTCTTATTTTTCCTCCTCGTTTGCAAGCACTGACACTATTTACACACCAAATGCAAATGACACAATTAACTCTAAATCTAGACTTTAGAATGAACTTCTTATCTTTTTCTTTATATCTTAATTTTCTTTAAACATCACACAGCTGGTCAAGAAAAGAGCAGCCCAGTGTCCAAAAGCATATGCACAATCCCTCTTAAACTGAAACGACAGAGTGACAAAAGCATGAATGGTACTGTCTTACTTTACTATTTACATAATCAACATTATTAATCTTACTGTAGATTTATGACTTTCATTTTGATTGTGAAAGCTACATGAGGCAACAAAAGGTCTGGCAAAGTACTGACAGTGACTTTGTCATAATTATGTGAGAACATAACGAACCACCCGTCTCCAGAGGAAACCGCCATCTAGTTTACAACAGAGCATCTTAAAGAAATCTCTAAGAAAGAAAAGGGAAATTATAGGATAAAACACATCCTATTCTCAAATTGGTTTCTCCTGAAAAGGACCCAAACACTGAATCTATGGCTGCTTTTCAGGGAGGAGAGCCAGCGCCACCCAGATTCTTTCTGTCCAGCATTCTGCAGCTGTGGGCCTGACACTAAAAGCAGAAGAACAACAGCTGCAGTGGCCTCTGCCCCCCTGCTTCAGAGAGCAATGTTCTACGTTTATGTGAATAGGGAATTCATCAAGGACAGATCCACAGTTCTGTATAGCCATAATTCAGTTTTCAGTTGAAGTTTTTTTTTCTTTTAAGGCCAAAAGAAAAAAAGTGAGTAGAAGACATCCCTCATCCCTCTGATAAACATTTACAGCAACCACAAGAGATTTTAGGAGTGTCACAGAGAGAACAGATGCAAACCACACAATTTATTATGAACAGTGTAATTTCCTTCTGTTGACATATATTGTAATAGCAGCTTCATGACAGCAATGATATCTACACAGTTTAGCTACGCATTCCAAATTGCTTAGGGCACACACAGAGGTACAAATCTGCACAAAAGGAAATTACAGAATGGAAAATTATAGTTTTAAGTAAAATAGGTAAATGAGCAAGAATTCATTACCCAAGAATGCTTTATGTGCTCATTCTTCAAATCATGGGATATTTGATATAATCCTTTTTTCTGAAAGAACAACATGAGATATTTTAGGATTGACTCCTAAAAACTCAGTGGCTGGCAACCTCAGAACACTCTTTAAATGTCAGTTTATTCAGCAGAGTTTGGTTTGGATGCTATTCATGAAACCCTGGCTTTTGATTGACTCCTGTATAAGTTACACATTTTGGACAGTTACAGGCTACATAGTTGAGCATAAAGCTAACTTGTCACTTGTCTCAACTGAAAAAAAGCAATAGGTCCCTGCTGGAGAAGTGGGCCTAAGGAATGAGATGGAATGAGATTCAGAGGGGAGGAGACCTATTTGGACACTATATTCACAAATTCATCCAAAGATTTCTGGGAATGAGGAAGGTCAGTCTGACAAGCCAAACCCAACCAAGGATTATTTGCCTGCCTGTGTACAGGACACCTCCCTGCCATTTTCCACATTATGGTCACTATGCTGTTTCACAGCATCATTCATTACTGAGAGGGGAGAAAAACAGATTCTGAATGTATTTGCTGGTAGTAGCAATGTTCTTACAATGTGTGAACCTCCAAGTATAGATGTGCTTTGAATGCTGTGGTGACTAACTCAGGAAAAACAGGTCCTCCTCTATAACAGTTACTATATTCCTTAAAGTACTTGTAACAGAAGGGTTCTTTTTATCGATTCCCTGGAGAACCCTCAGTTAGGAGGTTTCACTTGTGTTTTTAAACATCAGTCCAATCCAAAGAATCCTTTCTTTTTGTAAACCACTCAGTGGGCCAGTCTATTAGAGTGAAAGCCTCCAAATCACTGTTTGACTGATTAATTGATGTTAAAACAAAAACTTGCATCACATGAAAAAAGCAGTATGTGAAATGAAAGTGACTATTTGTCATTGTGAACAAACTCAAGCATCACAATGAAATGTGACCTCTGCATTTAACCCATCACATGTGCACACGTGGAGCAGCGGGCAGCTATCAACAGTGCCAGGGGAACAGTGTAGTGCAACGGTACCTTGCTCAAGGGTACCTCAGTCCTAACCACTGGGCCTGAATTGCCCACATTTGGTACGTTAAAAGATATTACATGTCACCCACATATGCTACTAAATGTTACCCACACACCCTACCAAAGCCACTTATATAAGGCTAAGACATATTGAGATATATATTGATTGAGGATTAATTTTACTACATGCAAAAAGCACTAGTATAATACAGAAGCTATAACGCTAGTGCTGTTAGCATGCAAGGTAGCAGTTAGTTAATCTATTGTTTTCCCTTCAGGCTCTTGACACCATCTGTCACCTCAGCGATCACAAACTGAACTCCAAACATACTGCTCATGGTGTGTGCTGTGTTATGATAACTACTTGTCAGTAAGAGTTATGCAGTATCTATGGTTAAGGCTTGTCTGTCAGGGCTACACTGGAAAGCCTCTATCAGAGAACAGGAAGACCTGGGTTTCCTAAGGCCTAATATTCTCTTCTGTGAGCCTGTAATCTCCTTGCTGCAGACTCAGCGCCTACCACATAACTCCACACCCCAAAACTGTGCAACACTGAACAATACAGCACTGAAAATAAGTAAAGACATGTAGGAACAAGCGCAGTGAAATACGGCAGTGGAAAGCTGACTAGTCAAATAACTACAATACTACCATCAGTTAGCTGTTTTATGGGATAAGCCTATGAGGTTCACTTAAACTCATAACATGACACTAAGCGATAATAAAAGTAATAATGAAACACGAATACTGATTTGAATGTTGTGGTAAGCACAAAGCAGGAGCAAAAGAAGAGAAAGGTGAATTCTTCTAGCAAAATAATCCTGTGAATATGGTAAAATGACATGATGTAGTGTGACATGTTGTCGATTCATAATATAAAACTAATTCTTGAGCATCTTACAATGGCTTTGAACTTGGCTCAGCCAATCAGATAAAGAAACAAATACAGGATGAAGAGAGAAACAATTTTAGTAATTAGTAAAGTAATTAACTTCACACAGCCACATAGTTTTTGTCAAATGTTGGGGCAGTGAAATGTGGAAGCTTTTGTCTTTTTTCTTTTTTTTATGTTACCACGTTGTTGGCAGAAGTGATGGTAACATTAACTGCATTTATATAGTTTACATTTATTCATCTTTTTTTCATTGTTGCTGCAATCCTATTTAAAATAAAAGAGTAAGCTAGTTCGTCATGTTGAGTTTAATCTGTTTTTAACTAGGTTTTTTAAAAAATACCACAGCATTAAGGAGACACAGTGTTCTTCACCACCATTATGATTTAATAAACAAGGCTTGATTATTGTAGCACATATTTTTCAATGGGTCTGGTGAATATGACCCTCTCAGGATATTTGCAAACCCCTTCCCATCCAAAGAATCAAAGGTATGAGTATTGAGTAATGGAGTACAATTTTAAATGTTTTAATGAGTACAGTTATTATTGCTTTCATTATTATTATTTATTACATTTTATAAGGAAACAGTACCTAGGGCATTTCTTTCATTTCAATGGAAAAATCTTATTCCTTTCAGTTTGGCCCAGATTTCAGGAAGTCAGCGCTTGCTTTATCTTTCAATATCCAGAAAGAGATTATTTAAGTGGAACAGCTTCATGCTTAAACAACACCTTTGACTGGGTGGAGGTTATAACTGCCAAATCATCCATAAAACTATTACAGTCTATTACAATACTGTTCCTATGTTAGTAGTGCCAAAAAAGTTAACTGACTGGCTGAACTAGCTAGACAGTGACTCATGAGTCTTTCAACCAAAAACTTGGCAATAGGTGTCGCACTAATAGGAATAACAAAAAGGAAATAAAGCTGCAGCATAAAAAAGACATCACTATCATCTCTAACTTCCATAATTGTCAAAATTACAATGCATAGTGTCTTTCAAAAACCAAACGCTCTACAGCATTACAGTATCTAAAGTATACAGCACATTACATTAACATCAATACTGAATAATGCATTATATTGTACTTTGCACTTTTATATTGTTATTTTTCTATTTTTCTTAGTTGTCTATTTTTCTTTTAAGTTTACTTTCTTCTGCTGCTGGTACCTGAGAGCTACCAAACAAATTTTGTTGTATCCTGATACAATGACAATAAAAATCTCTTATCTTATCTTATCTTATCTAACATTACAGAATACAGTTTGATTTCAAGCCTCAGAACCTAGTAAAGTGAAAGTGTGCCGGGTGATTCACAGATCAGCTACCATGATACCTGCTGAAATGTGTCTTTGCATGTACTGAACAGTGCAATGAGCAAACATGATATAGATAGTCTTACTGGTACCACTTAGTGGTAAACATCTGTAATACATCAATTAGGATACATAATACAGCAAATTACCCCCACACTAGAAGTGTGGAAAAGACTTCTAGTCATTTCCACACAACAGCTTGACAGCTTGTCTGGACAAGTAGCACTACAATAGAATCAAGCCTCCTCTATTTGTGGGTAGGGAGTGTGTTTCAGATGCTCATGTATGAATGATCATTCAAGATGAAGTAAGGTTAACTGTATTCCCTTTCTGTACATGGCACAGGCAGCCAATTAACAGAAGTTAATACGAAAAAAGTGGTTAAGGCACCATAAAAAGACCTCTAACTCTCCAGGTCAGGAAATGGGTGCAGCGGAATTTTGTTCTCTGGAGTGATGAAGCTCCATCCAGTACCTCTGGGATGAGTTAGAATGGAGTTTGTGATCATCAGAACTGATCATCCAGCATCAATACCTGAACTCATCATTGCTCTTGTGGCTGAATACAATCGATTCCTTAATACAATGCTTCGACATCTAGTGTGAAGGCTTCCCAAAAGCGACTGTCACTGCAGTAAAGAGGACAGAAAGTCCCTATTGATAATCCTGATTTCTGAAAAAGTTAGATGAGCAGTTGATTTCTTCTGAAACAGTTATAAGCACTAAATCAAGAGATGGAACCACCCAAAACAAGCAAAAACAGTCAAAACAGCCCAGTATTGAAAGCTCCATGCATTGTAGATAAAGCAACTATAAGACTGAAAACACAGAATTTGTCAGAAAAAATCAGTTCCTAGAAATAGTAAATAGGGATATGTAATTAAGGGAAAGCAACAATGTTCAAGATTAGTAGCCAAACACGACCAAACTCCTAAAGTCACTACTTTTCTTTGAAAGACTGAAGCATGAAAAGTTAGTCAAACCTACTGAATTGGCAAACAATGTTTAAGGATAAGAAATGGTTAAATATTGTCGCTCACCAAAAAGAAAGAAGAATCTTTAAAATGTTCATCTTAGAGGGAAAGAGAAAAAAATCCTTACTTCTGAAGTTAATAGATGAACAATTTAGAACAACTGATTTTGGATTTTTTCTATTGGTCTGTTCATCATGAAACTTTCACACTGTGTACAGGCCAGCTGTTGTGTTAATGCAGAAAAATAAAAATCCAAAAAGCAAAGATGAGCATAAGTCATCTTGGCAGCATATCATCTTGATCGCGATGATAGTCATTCGTTTGACTATAGTTTTGACTATTGTATGTCAAGGTGAAGAAGCTTAGCATGTTTTCAGTCACTCATTTGGCCACAGCAGAGCTGTATCTATGGTTCGTTCATTTCAAAAAGGCATGTATAAATGTGTAAACTCTGAATATCTTAATTAAAAATAGATGAGTGAGTACAACATCACTGTAGATAGTTTTCTTTCAAAATTAACCTTACAACATTACAGCCATCCACAGTGTTACAGTTACAGAGGGTCCAGAGGGTTACTGGATAAATCTCTGGACAACTGCCAGCCAGGCTCAAAGTAACAGTAATAAAGCAGTGATTAGAAGAAGAGCTCTGTTTGGAAAGGCCACTGCTTGAAAAAAGAAGTGCATTGCAGCTGGGCTGTTGTTTCTAGCAGTGAGCCCTCAAGCTTATCTCATCAGACTGAGCAAACTACAGCAAAGCAAACATAGGCATGTGTTTAGGGCTTAGAACTAGAGCCAAGTCACCCCCCGGACCAACACATACACTGTCTGACAGCAGTAAACCACACTGAGGTTTGCCTTGGACAGCAGTTTTTGCAGAAAAGGTGAAGTTAATTACTCTAAAAGGGTTTTATGGGTTGATAGTATTTTATAATGCTCTTGGCAGTCAGAAATAAGTTGTCCATATATCTTAGGGTTCTTCCAAAACAGTCATCATGCAGGTAACAGCAGATTTGAAAGCACAGCAGAGAACAGAATGATGATAAATTCAGTAAAGAAGACAGGGTCATTTGGTTTATGGGCATTCATTAGTTGGGGGAGGGGGATTGCATTCACCCTTCTAGTATGAAAGTGAAGCTGCCAAGAACTTCAGTTCCAGATCTTTGAAATCTTCCCCCTTTTAGCCACTCAACCAATTAACTGGCGCGACTGGAATTCTGGAAACATTTCTTGAGACACTTTGAGCACTAAAAACACCTTAAAATACATTTATTAATAATTTCATTTGTTATATCTTGATATTTTTTATTTAAACACTTTAATATGTTGTACTTTTTACATGCATATTTATAATTTTGTAACTTTTTCATTATTTATCCATTTTCTTGTTTTCACCGTTGCTGCTATTGAAACAATGAACATTTCCCCATGTAGGAAAATAAAGACTTATGTTATCTGTTTTTTGTCATTTGTTTTCTGTTTGCATTATGCATAAATTAAAATAATGACAAAAATGATTATGAATATAATGAACATGAATTTAATAAAATATAGGACTGTTACTATTAACATTACTGCTAAAGGAGTTATGCACTGATGTACCCAAATCTCCTCAGTGATCTGCCATATTTCAGGGCCCCAAGTAATGTGCTCAATGTGTTTTTCCCCTGATGTCCGATTACGCAACACTGCTGTAGTATGCTGCTGGTAAGGAGTCTACTACTAAACACTTTGTCTCACACTTTTTTTTTTACCAAGTGTATGTTTTACCTATTTGTTCGTATGACACAAAGTCTTTCATTTATATCTCAGAACCTGACTCTTCGCTTAGATGCCTTTTCACTTCTTGGCATTACAAACGAAGGTGCTCACTGCCTCTTCTGCCCTCCTGACATCAGTAGTGTGACCATAAAAACATGTAACACGTCAGGACTCTTTAGGAACAACAGGAGTACTATAAAACAATTCATCCACTGTTGTTGCTTCCTGAACTCTTTTGAAAAACTACCCGGCAAAGTGGGTTCAAGTAAGACAAGAAGAAATTCACGGAAGGACACAGCTTCCTCATTCCTGACTCAAAACATCAGGGTACAATTTCACCTTAAAGGAACCAGACCTCTTTACTTCAAAAAAAGATGTGATGTGATGCAAACGATGCAAGATCTCCAAGGTTTATGAGAAGGCATGAGTCATCAGTCTAAGAGCATATACAGAAAAAAATCAGTCTAAGACAGTCAGTCTAACTAAGTTACAAGTTGAGAAACCAGTTAATGTTTTGACGCATCCTACCGACAGTCCATGAACTTCCATAGAGAACTTGAACAAATCTGTATAGAGTTCTATTAGTAATGCTGAGTAAAGGAAAACAGAAAATAAACATTGACAGCTACTTAGTATGATCTTTTCTTTAGAATGAAAAAGGACTATAGCTACTTAAAAAGATTATATCTTATATATTATATATTTAATATATAAATATTTACTTTTTTTCTCAGAGGCCCACTGGTGACATTTTTACATGTTCATGTTTATAAGTATCATTTTCTAAACTCTCTTTTTTTCAGTAGAATTTTACAGGCTGTTTCTGTTACTGTGGCTTGAAAAAAAATTTAATTGGCCTCTTCTTATTGTCTTATACCCCACAACACACACTCCAATCTGAAACACTCCTTATAACTTCAGTGTGCATGGGTGGGGCTAAACTGCTGCTAGTTGAATAAGCAGAGGTTTGACTTAAAAAAAAAAACCGATGACTTGGGCTGTTTTTGAAGCTTAGGTTCCTTATACAGGAGTGGTTACTTTTTAAAACTTCAGCAATGTTTACATACTACATCAAACTCTTCACTTTCTAATAAGTGAGGAAATGTAACTTTTTCATACATAGGATATGTCCCTTAAGGATGTTCATCATTCTTCTTTTTAGTTTTAGTGACAAGCTACTTTCCCGGAAAAGACTAATCCACTTGGCAAATGGTGTATCCTGGTCATGATGACGAAGCACCTAACACACTCTTTATACAGAAAGAGCATTTGGCCTGTGAATACAGGCATGATTCATGTAAATCACAAGGATGGCAAAATCTCTTTTTTGGTCACTTTTACTGAAAACACAACCAAAAATGCTGGGTTTGACCTTGTAAACACTGCAACCAATGTCGATACATCTCCATATGACTAACAGCCAGTCATCTGTGCAGTGGACACCAGCAGTGACGCGACCAAGTTCATGACCAGGGCCAATGCTTCCACCTAGCGGTAGCACAATACAGGGCTTGGAAGTTAGTGAGAGTTAGGTAGAGTTGTTAGTGCTTATTAGTCAAATCCAATCTTACAGGCCAAGAAATATCAAAATGATTGCTATAAAACCAACAACAAAATCAAGAATTATATGGAAGTCAAGCTCATGTTGAGCTAGAACACCGGCAGAGCCATAGATTATGATTAGCTATCTTTTCTTCTCTCTCTTTCTCATTGAATACGCAAACCTATTGTGACGCATTACAAAGGAAAGTACAGAGACACTATTTACTCAAAGTCTCCAGAATGAGCACTCCAGATTTCTATTGTTTATGGAATGGGGTCAGATAACAGGAACTGATACTCGCCAAACACAGATGGAAAAAAACTGCTTATTTGTGTCTTGACTGCACTTCGCTAAAAATACAGCAGATCAGCACACTGATCCTCCTGTCTTGTACAACCTCTGACCTTTTTTTTTAGTTCTAATGGTTCAAGCAACAGTGACCTGTTTGACTGTTTATCTGTCACCTTTGATAAACTACCTTCAGCAGTTGGTCTGTGTTGGTGCATGATGAAGTACAGTATACAACAGATGGACAGTTGCAATGGACCTTCCTTCACCTCTGAAGACCCTCTTTACCAGCAAAATATACTGAGACCGTGCTAAACTAATGTCTAGAGTTATTTATTTTTGCAAATAATTGTATTTTTTACAAAGTCATTTGTTTTTATATAGTATTATAAAATATTATATGCTGTAATAATAGTTTGGGTTTGCATGTTGTCAAACAATAACAAAAAGTTTGTTTTTTTTCCCTAAAAAAATATAATAATTTAATAACTTCCAGTTCATATATCCCCTTCATATTTACACACATAACGCCTTTTGACTACATACTTATAAGCAAAAATTATCTTCATAAACTTCCTGTTACATACGGTCACATACTTCAATAATCATACAATCATAAATTAGTATCTCTTGAGAATTATACATTCGTATTCATAATCATACATTAATACATCCATATATATTCATAATCATAAAAAGAGATGTGTTGAAAAAAGAAAAGAATTAGGCAGCTCAAATTATTAAAATTAGTACTTCTTTGCCAAGCTGCTGTTGGCAAATGCAGCTTTGATATGTCTACAGTAAGAAATATTTAGTTTGTTAGACCATTCTGACTTTAGCCCATTCCTCTTGACAAACTGTCTCCAGTTCCCCAAGGTTCTGAGAGTCTCGCTGTTGAACCTGCAATTTTAAAATGTTCCATAAACTTTCAAACAGATTTATGTGAGGAGATTGCCCAGGCAAGCATTAACTTTTTTTTAAGAAACCAGCCTTGCTGAAAAATTTATCTTCTCCCTTTTCTTGGGGAGGTGAGATTAAATTCTTCTCTAACATCAGCCCCCCTATCTCACCATCCATCTCTTAATTTCCTTCAGTGATGTTGACCATTTGCAGAGAAGCAGACCCATACCTCCAGCCTCTTTCTCCAGATGAGCTCACTTATTCCTAAATAGCGCAATGTTTTCCATCTGAAAAGAGTGAATGTGCATCTTTTTGTCTTTTTTTTAAGAGTTTTGTGTGGGGTGTAAGAATAGAGACAAGCTGCACTTCATTGCTTGTTGTTTTCTCTGTAACTGTTGTTCTTGCTGTTTTCAGGTGATCCTGCAACTCTTTAAGAGACTGCTGGCTTCTCTCTTTCTTTCCTTACAACGAGTCTGGTATGGCACAACTGTCCTGGGGTGATGTTCACTGAGGTGTGGTTCTATGAAGTTTCCAAATGCATATTACTGAGCCCTTTGCACAGACAGAAATGATTAAAGACTTTATCCTTTTGAGTGTTGTTTAATAATGTTGTCTTTGATAACTTTACCTTTACCTGCACCTTGACTGTTGGCTTCTTTGTGAAATCTTTACAACCAAAGGTAAAATCTTTTACAAGTATTGATAGCTAGAACACACACATACACACACTTCTCTCCCTTTACATATTGGTACACATACATAAAATGTCCTAATTATCTTGCCAGTAACTTTGTTGTTTATTGTCATTTGTTTGGCTGCTTCTGTATCATCTCATGCACTCAACATACATCTCAAAACCTGGGGGTGATTTTAATTCCTCATTCATCCCCAAAAACATATGGTTTAGCTGATAAAAGTAGCTTTTATTAGTTGAGAGCTATTTCCAGAATTAAAGCATTTTTTGTCAAATCATGATCTAGAAAAGTCTTCAATGCTTTCATCACATAACGCTTGGATAATTGCAACTCCCTGTTCTTTGGTCTCTCACAATCTTAAATTGGCAATTTACAAATTGTTTAGAATGCTGCTGCTTGTGTCTTGAAAGGCACTATAAAGTATGTGCATACCTCTCCTGTCCTGGCTCCCCATTCTTTATAGTGTTTGTCTTTAAGGCATTCAATGGCCTGGCTCTGTGTTTCGCCTTTGACCTTTTCCATCCTCACTCACCTCTTCAACTAAGCAGCTAGTGCATACTACCACAGATGCTTCTTAAACAGAAAGGTAATTAAGCTTGTTTGTTGCTGCGCCACGGTGATGGAATATGCCGTCTGAGATATTACATGTGCTCCCAGCATTTCTGCTTTTACATCTGTGCTCAAGCCTTAGATTTAATATGATGTCTGAATACTTTTTCTCAATCAGTTGTATTAAAACATTTATTTGCTCTTTTTGCTTGTGAATAAATACTTTCTTCGTCATATTTAAAGTATAAAGTGTAGATATCCACTGGAGGTATATCAAATAGCAGGGGTGTCCAACTCTGGTCTTGGAGGGCTGGTGTCCAACACAGTTTGGTGATTTCCCTGTTTAAACACACCTGGTTCAGCACACCTGTTTATTGTCAGGTGTAGGGAGTGTGTTTGAGAACTACCAAACTATGCAGGACACCAGCCCTACTGGACTTAGGACTAGAGACACAACCTGTCAAATAGCAATGTAACGATCAATCAATGTTTTACCGCACCTACACTAAGTACTATGGTTGAATATGTGTCTATATTGAGTTTACAGTCAAGAGGGCCTATTATAAGTAACAGCACTGACATAGGAAATCTCCAGGTGCAGATAGAAGTATCTCTCTGATAACATGCCTTTCTCTGTTGATAGCAGTCACTTTTGCTGTTTAAATATAACAGCACTGCCACCTGCTTCATGTCCAGCTCTTATGACACCAGCAGGTGGATGCAGTTCGCATTCAGCTGCTCAAAGGAAAAACGTCATAAAGGAATCCCAGCGCTCATTAAATGGATCACTCAGTCACAAACACGCAAGCGCGCACACACACACACACACACACACACACACACACACACACACACACACACACACACACACACACACACAC
>JBBPDA010129289.1:0-23820 GCA_037974385.1 Arnoldichthys spilopterus | reverse complement strand
TTCCTCCCTTAATAACGTAAATCTTCATTTAAAAACTGCATTTTGTGTTCAATTATGTTATCTTTGACTAATAGTTACGGTTTTTGATGAGCAGAAACATTTAAGTGTGACAAACATGCAAAAGAATAAGAAATCAGGAAGGGGCACATAGTTTTTCACACCACTGTATATATGATAAAATCAAAACACAGAAAACCTTTTACAGTCACTTTGATTAAAATTTTGTCTTGATGATATGAGTTAGTGAATGGTACTTTTGTGTAATCTCCCAAACTTATTTCAGCTGATCGAATACACATGGGATAAAAAGAAAATTGTTTACATTTGTTTTTATTAATTTATTTATTAATTCATTTTTTAGTTAATTCATTCATTTATTCAGTAGTTCATTATTTCACTGATTCATTTTTTCATTTATGTAAGATTAACTATTAATTGTAAGCTTGTGCCAGACTTCACACACCCCTAGGTGGCAGCAACCTTCTGAGTACCTCAATGAACCTTTCCTGATGGTCTTGCATTTGTAGGCCAGTAATAGAAAAAGGGACAAACACAATAGATTCATTTCACAATAATAGCATTCTGTGAAAACCTTTAATTAAGGGTTTTACTTATTAAACTGTGCAAGAGATTTGTAATTTAAGCCCAAAACATGCATGCAATCACATATACTGTCCTGGATATGTACAATATCCTGTTGGCTATGATTTCCTCATATGAATGTGGCTAAACATGAGTTTAGTGTGTGTGAGTGTGTGTGTGTGTGTGTGTGTGTGTGTGTGTGTGTGTGTGTGTGTGTGAGAAGTTAATTTGTCTGAAACTGAAATGATGCTTTCAAGGTCCCATATTTTTCTTGTATTTTATTTTTTTCCTGAAAGAAATGTATTTTACTTTTAATAATGATTGTGGGTTTGTGTACCAGAAATTCAAGCATTTTTAAAGGCTGAAATATGTAAATAATCTCTTTTCTGATTGGCTGCCCTGTATTGCAACTGTGACATCACAACATTTATTGAAACTTAGCTTTGCAGTTTAAGCCTTAATTTATTTGGTGCACCAGAGTATTGGGTTTTTGTGACATTGTAAACTTCCCATTTTGTTCACTTGGGTTCCTATTGCTATGGCTAAAGTGTCCCAAATTTCCATTAGTTTCACTGTCTAATCATAAGAACTGGTACATCTGGAAATCTTAACAATATTTACATAATTCAAAATTTTTTTTAATTATGAAATTTAGGGTTTTTTCCATGATCCAGGCCCTTTAAGCTGTGAAGTCTCAAGAAAAGATGTGAAAACAGGCAGACCGTAGTAGACAACAATGAAACAGGATGCTTTTGTATTCTTATTACTCAATACAAATGGGACCAGAGAAGAAAGAAAGCATAACTGTGGTTGGGTATGGAAGATCTTTTGATTATTCATATGACGTACAATTCACACCATGATGCATTATCATGCAAAAGGCTGCCTTTACCCCAAAACACACTCAAACAGCATGCATATCTCCAACAAAGATGCCTTTGCTTACTACACAACACAGGCAGTGTTTGACGCCATGACAATTCATTCACTATTCATACACAGACTTGACGCCCTCATTCTTCACATGCCTAGCCAGTCCTGGGCCTAGACAGTGTGTATTCTTGGTGCGTCACAGTGCATATGCATCTGTGTGTGTGTCACAATACTTACTGCCCAAACAAAAACGAGTATATTAATACAATGTGAAAGTGCATGATTTTTATAATGTGTACAACATCCCCAGAACTATTTAGACATTTTTGCCATATGTAAAACTATATAAGTTAATTGTGTTAGAAAACAAACTGTCAAATTAAGTGGTGTTTACTCTAAAGAGAGTTATTTATGGAAACCAGTCTTAGACACCCAACATCTGATGTTTAAGGGCGGCTCAGTTTCTAATGGACTCCTAGCACATTTTCTTTATATAGCACTACAATCTCCACTTTTATTTTCCTGATTCTATTGTTTTTGTCTAGTTACAGTTAGGCAGGGCCTTTTCCTTTTTTCCTTTTACCTTAGTTTGCTTGTTTATATTGTTTTTGGGTTTTTCTTTTCTTTGATACGAATTGCTGAGCTTGTTGTTTTAATTTGCCTATTTTACTGAAAAATGCAATAAAATATTTTTTTTAAAAAGAGATCATTCCTACACTGTCATTTTTCTTTTCTGCAAAGTATGTTTCCCAAATTCTGTTTCAGATTTTTTCCTTTGCTTCTAAGGTGCTTTTGTACACATTTCAATGTTTCTACCTCTGTGCTTTACAGTACCCTCAGTGCAGTCTGGTTGGAATTCTTCTCCAGGATTTCTCCACATCAAAAGCGTCACCATCAGACTGATATTGTGCTAAAAGTGTTTTTCACAGAAACAAATATAATTTTGTTTAACATTTTATGAAGCAACCAAAATAAGTTTACCAGTAGTTAAACAGTTAGTGTCCAAATGTTTTTGGGGGTCTCTTTAATTTAATATTCAATAATATCTTCATAATTTGCATATTTTACCTTTTACTTTTTTTATTTTTATTAAGTAAACATAACATTCTAGACAGTTTCATGTACATTAGTTTACTGACTTACTTTTTTTACTAAATCATTCTTAGCTGCATTTTTACATTCCAAACCCCAACTCACTACCCAAACAACCAGCCACACAAGAGGTACCACAGCTAACATGTTTTTAACCTAACCTAGTCAAAAGTCTATCTTGCTTCATAATAAACACAAAAAATCCATAAATGTTCTATTTATAACATTTATCCATCTATCCATGACCTATGAATAAATTCCATGCTATCAAAAAATTTTAAGCCATCTTAAAAAGCGATATATCCTGTTTTATTTTGAAGATAATTATCACAACAATAATATCTGACATAATTAGAATTCGGTTGGTAAAATGTCTATATACCGGAACATAAATAAATAAATACAAATTAAATAAATAGAAAACTGACATTCAGTTGCAACCAAGCAGTAACATCATAGCCCACAGGTTAAAAAAACACTCTACAGTAATTATTATTATTATTGCCTTCACTTTATTACATAAAGTGAAAGTATATATTAGATTAAAATGTAGGTCACTTACACATAAACACATCTCCAAAAAGGATTTAACAAGAACCATAAGAGCAATTGTACTTTTTTTGTATAAACAAAGGTTATGTGACCTCTCAAAAAAAAGTTGAGCTTAACTGACATTACACATCCACAAAATGCACAAAAATAAACATATAAAAAGCATAAACCAAACACATCATCTTTCCACAAAAAAAACTTGTTCACATCCACATATATGCATAAACTCATACATATGCAATGCTGACAAATACATTACCCCAAGTAACTAACTACTGTGCTATGTCGGAAATACTTACTGGTTATATTATATTCTCAACAGTCCACATGACCTCTACAATAATCAAATAATCTCATTTGGCTCATAGCAGTGATGAACCACTTTTGAAGCCATAAAAACGAACCGTGAAATATCATGGAACCTCAATTGATAAGAAGGCCGGGGCTTTCTTAGCTTCATCAGGATTGTTACACATAGATGAAATTTGCCCTAGTGAGCATGCACAGTGGTTAACAAGGATCATCTTAACAATGCTAAATATAAAAATTAAACAATAAAAATGTGCAAGAAAAACAAGCATTGAATTTATTGGTATGACTTCAGACAAAGAGTAAAAGTCAATATATGTGAGAATGTACATACAGTATATGCACTACATGTCCATTGTAAACACCATGAACATTTCTTCTGAAATGAAGGCATTAATAGTATGTCTCATTTTTGCTTAAATAGCAGCCTCTAGTCCACTAGGAAAAGTTTATAATATATGCTGGAACATTGCTGTAAGGATCTGATAGCATTCAGTCACAAGAGCATTGCTGAGGTCAGGTACTGATGCTGGATGATTAGTTTTGGATCACAAATGCAACTTATTCCAAAGGTATTGGTGGCGCTCCATCACTTTGACTGCAATTCCACTGCTCCACAACCCAGTGCTGGAGCCCTTCATGCTTTATCTTTGCCAATGAGCATGGTGACCTTAGGCCCCAGAGATCTCCTTCTATTGGCAGTGCTGTTTCATGGAGATTATAAAGCTGTGTGTGCATAACATTGAATGCTTCTGTAAGCAATGGGTGCACTTTAACCCTTACAGTCCCAAGCCGTTTCATGGCCATATTTTTTACCATAATATTTAAACTCACTTCTGACCCATTTTGGCCTACAATGTTGCATGGTGATGGAAAAAACTAAAATAAACATTTCTAAAAAAAGTCTTAAAAATATTACACGTTTTATCAGATCTCTCAGTGAAATGATCTCTTACATGATCTTGGAGTTAATAAAGGACTTCTTAGTATAATTTTTTATTTAACAGGTCTCAGTGTGCATGAATGGTGTAATAAAATGCTTCAAATGCAGCGATAAGATGTAATGTTCATAATCCAAAGTCCAGAATCCAAAATACGAGGCAAAAAGTAGAATAACCAGAAAAGACAAAATAAGACACAAAATAATGGTCAGTAAGACTAGCCTAGGCAAAACAATACTTCGCAAAGTAAAAGTAGCACCTCCTGCTTTAAATACTTAATATATAGGTGATTGTAAGAGACGCTTTGGCACCATCTGATGACCAGAGCCGGTCTGCATCCCTAGAATACTAACCGGCCTCTGGACACGCCCTTTCCCAGGTGATAGTGGCCAGGGGATCATCAGACAGACTACTTTAGCTTGTTCTGAGCAGGAGACACTGCGAATTCTCATGTGTTCACATTGTCAAGCCTTCTTGTTAAGGATCACCATTTTTTGGATTTTTGTCTTAGCCTGTCTGTTTTTTTTTTACCTTGACTTGCCTTGCCTTTGACATACATGTTTGCCCTTCTGACTCAAGCCTGTCCACTACTGAGTTTGTCATTAAAACTCCTAAACTGCACTTATGTCCAAGCTTCCTGGTTTATTCAAATCTGAAAGTAATGGTAATCTGACTAATGAAGTGTTTGAGTAAGAGTTGGAATGGAGTTCTGGAATCTGGACTCTGGTAGGAGACCGGTGACTGGGAACACCCAGCTGGCTCAGATAAATTGGTATATTTTGGTATATTCCAACATTTACACAATGTTATGTTTATGATGAAGGGTCACGATAAGCTTCTATAAATATGCAGATGATATGGCCTTTATGGAATTTTGTTTGTTCTTACAATGAAAATATTTTATGATGCCTTGATTTAGTTGATTTTCATCTTCCATTTTGAGTACACTGATTTTGAATACAATAAATATTCTATTTTTTGCTCTTTAGGGCACCCTGACCACACTTAAACGATTCTACATAGAACATCTGCAGTGCTTTAACTGTTTAAAAGTTTATACTTATCATTATTAACATAACAGTTTGTTTTTGCTTGTTTTTACATATGTAGGATTATGAAAGAGTAAAACTGATTCAGGATGGGCACTCTCCTCTGTGTAATGTAGATATTTTAAGGGGCAAGAAGGAAAAGTTTACCAAAAGTTTGGTGAACTGTGAAATGAACATCTTGATTTGTATGCTTGGTTTTTTCAAGGCCGACCCATATTTATTTTTAACATCTGAAGCCCTCAGGATCATGTGGGTAGGGTGGGGTCAAACCATCCTGGGGTTGGAGCACATGTAGCCTCAATATATACAGGCAACAATATTGTGTGGACAAACAAAACCATGGTTATGAAATCCGCCCTGTCATTTGGGGAAGGGGAGTGTGTTTCAAATGTAAGCTGGTAATTTTCTTTTTAGGCCTAAAATAACCACAGAATTAGAATGAGACAGAAGTTACTCCCTCATCCCTGGCTATTCTTGGTTCCATGAGGAGATCAGTTTAACCAATTCATTATGCCATTTCAATTCGTTTTAACAGGCCTTTGTTAATTTTGACCACTTGGAGCACAAGAGGGAGAGAGGACAGTGAGGAACATACATACCCCTGGCTAAATTTTTAAGGCAAAAGATTTTTTTTTTAAGTTTTTGAGAAATATTATGAATATAATTTTGTGATTAACTGCTTTCTGTCTGTAAACTGATTTAAACTGTGATAAATTGCTTTTTGTTGTTGTTGCTAGTTTGTGTAGCCCTCGGCTTGCCTGTTAGCAGAATAAAGCAACAGTTTTTGTTTTAGTAGTCATGTCTACCTAAGTACTTTGCTAAATAAATCCAAATTGGACATAGCAAACAAATCAAAAATTACAAAATGGCTGGAAGAACTACGCACTCATCCCAGAACTTACTGCAAAAACTGATCCAAGATATGCAAAGTGACTAAAAGAAATGATCCAATAACTGCTAACTGATCCCAGCACTGCTGCTAACTGCTGTTAAGTCAAGAAGTAATCCCAAAACTGCTGATGCTAGAACTAACCAGTTCTGGAACTGATGATCCAAGATCACCTAACTCACTGCAAGAACTGATTTAAAAAATGCCTGTAAAAAAATTATCACAGAACTGGTACTAATAGGTCCAGTGTGTTCTTTTTATGGATTAATTTCTAAAAGTACAGTGAAAGTGTTTTGTTTGACACAAAAAGGACTCAATAATTTGCACATTTTTTGTATAAAAACTATTAGAGCTGCCTTGTAGTCCTGCATGACTGTAATCAGATTTATACAGCCCTGCTGTGCAGAACTAGAACTAGTGTGACAAGTTAAATCACCATGTTACACTTTCCATTATCACAGGACAGTTGTACGTCCCTCTGGGTACTGGAAAGCAGTACCAGGTTTACTGTTGTACCATCTAATCTAAAAGAGAAGAAAAGAGAAGAAATATAACACGAGGTGACAAATTATGTAAACTACACCACTAATAAACTTACTCCATGGTTACGCTATACCCAGTTCAATGGCTATACATGTAATGAGCTCACATATCATTACTGTCTGAATGCCATTGAACATGAAGAGTACATGACTAAGTAGAGACAGAAGAAAGGAGATTTGTAGGTCACTGGATACGAGGGTGATTCAAAGTTGATCATGGGTGGAGTTGCTATTTATGGTGCCCTTTTTCACTTGTGAGATGAAAACTATGGCCTTAGTGCTGTGAATACGCGTTTTAAAAAGAACAACATAGAAAGAAGAAATTTAGTTGGTGTGACAACCCATTAAAGCCTAAACGTACCGGGAATGATAAGGCCATGATACAATAAATACTTTATAATTTCCACATGAGTGCCATGGAAAGTCATTATTTCGCTCTCTGTGATAGGCTTGAGAAAGACACTTTGACAGAAGTCAAACATAGTCTTGGTTGATATCAGTGTGAAAGTCCTTTCTTCCTATTTCTAATTTTCTAATCTTTTATCAAAATAATATCGAAATATCCTTAGAAATTAAAAAAATTGATTTTAAGAAAAATATGTTCCCATTGGAAAGAAGTGGGGAACCCTCTGGGCCTTATTCATCTTCAGAAAAGGCCTAATTATTTTCAAGAAAAAAATGCTTGTAATTTTTATGTATTTTTTTAGTTCATCGTGCTATATTTTAACTCTGCAAGTATAATAATAATCTTATGCTATTCGCAAGTTGTGGTAGGAAAATATCTTGAAATACATGATGGAAATTGATTCTTGATTCTCCTCCCCTGTGGTATCTAGATACAGCTAAGTGAACTCTCCCTTGGCTTAGGACTTTAGGAACTGGACTGGGGGCCACATGTTAAATTAAGCTTAAATGGCTGTGACCGATTGCTCCTTGGCTCAGTACAATACATGCCAGTAGGGGTTTTCCTACTTGGGTCAGCATGCAATGTCTCATCTCAATGTCTTGTCTTATAATTATGACAGAGGCCATCATAATGCATCAGTTACTATCAAGCTAACTGCTGTTGTCAGAGCCAGGTGCTGCAGTTTCTCTTTACTTGGCTGCACAACCTCAAAATGGCTTGAAGATTACAAAGCTTTGGTCTCGATGGCCAAAACCCAAAATGACTATCAACCATGTAGCAAGTTAAGTAAAAATGGTACACAGTCTATGCCAAGACCCTTAAATGGAAGTGGATTTTTCATAGTATTGTCACAGTATATTTCAGTTTTACAGGATTATTTCCAACTTCTCTATACCCACTGCATTAAGCAGGCTGTATTTATCACTTTGCATTTAAGACTGACATCTAAATGACCTCTGTTCCAGTCACCTGTCCTTTATTGTGCTGAAACACTCCTTTTTGCTTTATCATGAATGGGTGAAGTGAACTACTGTATGCTAAATAAGTGGCCATGACATGAATTTATGAGTTTATTTATTAAGCTTCAAATAAAACTTGGAATGTCTTTTACAAGCTTTTACAGATAACAGAAAAATTCTAGAAATTCTTCAAGCAAAAATAAGCATTTGTGTAAAGGTGAGTTTTTTTGGCTTTGATTTTTTTATGGCCTGAAATAAAGGTTTGGTACCATTAGATTAATTAATATAGATTAATTGTATCTAAATTTTCTGAGCTTATGAGGTCTTGGGTTGAGTGATTGTGATTATCAGTATCACCACTGTTTGTAACTGAAGGCAAACTTCCACACTGTGTGAAAACAGTGTTCTATTCTCATTTAAGGGCAACCATGCTTAAAATAATTTACATAAACATTTACAGCATAAAAAATCTTATTCAAAAGGTTATAGTTACTGCTAGATGACCATTATTAACTATATATATGTATATGTTTTAAATTTTATGACATACCCAGATCAAGCTTGTCAGAACAGCAGGAGACTGAATAGCTACAGAATGTTGTACTTCACAGCACTGCTGAGAAGACAAGGCTTTGCAGAAGGGCCACCATGTTCTTTTGATGACTGGCACAGATTTGGAGAACAAAGCCTTTCACTGGGCTGGCAGATAGAGATAGATAGATAGATAGAGAGAGAAAGAGAGTAGATCTGTTTCTCTTTCTGGCTCTGTTTTTCCAAGCACAATCTGCACTTTTCTCCTACCAATTAAAAGTTGAGTCTTGTGTGTGCCTGCTTGCATGTTTGTGCTGATCCAGTTCACTTCCATGTTTTAATATGCCCTACATTTTTACCATGAATATTTTTCCCAGAACGCTCTGTCTCCTGGATTATGCATCTGTTTTGCTCTCTCTCTGAAAGAACAGTTGGCATTGGAGATGAGCATGTTGCTTCCTGATGTTAATTTCCAAGCAGAAGCATCACCGCCTGATTAATTGCTATTCCTTAATGGCCTTCATATTTTTAATGCTCTGTTTAATGAAGGAAAGTGTCTGTATGAGACAATAATCTAATAATACTATTGCTTTCTACTCCACATGAAAGAAATAACTGGTTTTGTAAATGAGATTTATAAAGAACCTTTTAAAAGTATAAAGAACCTCATCACAATGCAAAGGTTTCTCTTTTTTTTTCTTACAAATATAACACTTTGTCCAACAACCTTGAGGAGGTGTCTCATTTACAAAAATTATTCTTTTTATAACAACCCACTGAAAAGTCTTTAACCAAAAATGGCATTCTGACTGAAGATCTGGATTTTCCTGGCCTTCAGAGAACATTTGTTATGGGCACCAAAAAATGCAATTGTAAAACGGTCCAAAATTTTTGAAAAATCTTTACATATTAATATAGTATTTCAACAACCTTTTCCTCTCTCCTCTTGTCTGGATTTTTTTTTTATGACCTAGTGTGCTTGTAAATGCCTTTTGGTAAAATCTGACAAAGGTTTGCCAAAGTAGTCCTGAGCCCATGTGGTAATATCACTTATAAATAAATGACGATTCTTGATGCAGTGCCGCTGAGGAATCGGAGATCACAGTTATTCAGCTTAGGCATGCACCCTTGTCCTTTATGCACTAAAATTCCTTTCAGCTTCCTTGAATCTTTTAATTATGTTATGCACTGTCGAAGGAGAAATATCCAAATCTCTTACTATCTTTCTTTGAGGAACATTGTTTTAAAACATTTCAATAATTTTTTCATATTTTTGTTGGCAAACTGACGATCTTCTGCCCATCTTTGCTTCTAAAGGACTAGACCTTTCTTGGACACTGCTTTTGTACCAAATCATAATTACAATCAGATGTTTCAAATCACATCATTATTTAGCCAATTTACCTCATTACTAGCCCTAAATTGCTCCTGTCCCAACTTTTTTGGAATGTGTTGCAAACAGACAACAATGCATATATATACGTATGTCATAAACACATGGAAACAGGGTGGTGCCTTCACCTGGATGGGGCAGAGTCACCCCAAAAGATGATAAAATGGGGTAAACTTTAACACATCTTTCTCCCTAATGTCAACTATTGCCCAGGTCAGACCTAAAAGCAAGGCAATACCCTCTTCTTTGTCTTCAAAGAACAAAGGAGTTAAACTTTAGCCAAATTAGCAACTTAGCTAAAGATATCTTAGACCTCTGATCAATGTCGCAACAAGCTATTAACTATTACAAGCTTGCGATGAACATTTTTCAAAGTCCTTCATTTTGAATTGGTGGAAAATTCCTGGATCTCACAAGCCAGGCAAATGCGCGGCACAAGAATGGATGAGACCTATTTTTCTGGATTTTCCCTCCAAAACTTTTACAAGGACTTTACGAGGATGAGGGAACTCTAATATTTGTAAGAAATTCAACTCTTTACATCTAGGCCTAACATAGCACCGCTACAATTTAGAACCAGAATGCTGTATAGGTTAAACTCTGTAAGTGTACATGTTTGTCTTTAAACAGTGAAGAATTAGATTTGTGTGCATAGCAAATGGTCTGTATTTTTGCATTCTCTTTCCTTTTACTAAGAAAACTAGTAATCTCAGCGCTAAAGATTGCTAAATTTTATAAAGATATACACTATTGGTTTAGTCTGAATCCATCTGTTAAACTCAGCCATTAAAATCTAGTAAGAAACCAGATCAAAGTTCTCAGTTGATCTCCAGCATTTGATAGATTGGTTTATTAACACATATAGTGATAATATCAGGGGTGATCAAAGGTCCTTTAACATACAGTGCAATGGTGAGCAATCTTTGTTCTAGAGAACAACCGAATCACATTCCTTTGTTTACTGAAGCTGAACTATTGCAGACGCCATCTTTAGTCATTTAAAACTTGTGCCAAATGGCAATGCTCTGTCTCTCTCTCTCTCTCTCTTTCACTATTTCTCTCTCTCTCTCTCATGCATTTGCACTTTCTCACACATTGTAAATATACTGATGTTGATAGTTGCTTGTGTTTTTAGCATATAGTGTTAATACATTTTTTTTTTTCATTTTTGTTGTGACCATTTAAATTCCTGATTGATGCAAAGAATTCACATTTGTTATAAATTAAAGATTGCACCATGGACAGAGGCAAGACAGAGCAAGATGTTTTTTTCTATTCCAGTGGTTCTCTGTAGGCTGGAGAATCATGCCAACAAAGCAAGGCACTTCGGTAAAATGTGTTAAAATATTTTTGATTTATGCGAACGTGACTGAGCAATGTGGAATTGGTTTAGTCCTCTTTGAAGTAAGTTCACACTACATTTTTGGACACTTCAGGTACAAAATGCTATTTTAATATGTGAAGCTCATAGAAAGGGTTTATAACCCACTCATTCCCTTATACACACTTATATTTATCTGACTTAATATTTTCCACGATGAGGTAATTCGCAGCAATGACACTGTATGTCTTTGTACATGGAGATGGTGTCTCTTGTTCAGATAATGGTAATAAACTTTTAAATTACCCAAGAACAAAAGAGTTTGATAAATGTCTGCAGCAGTAAATGTCCAGCTTACTTCATTTTTTTGCCCCTGCTGATTCTCCTGCAGAGCTTTATTACAGCTCTAATTAAATCCAACAGATTCCCACATTAAGATACTCCTGCTGAACTGAATCGGGTGTATTCAATTAGTTGGTTGTAACTGATTAAAAAACTCAAACTGTTTCCTGAAGGTTTCATTGCAAACCATCCATCCATTTTCTAAACCATTTCTTCCGTTTCCGGGTCACGGGCAAGCTGGAGCCAATCCCAGCTGACTGCGGGCCTAAGGTGGGGTACACCCAGGACAGGGGACCAACCCATCGCAGGGCAACACATAGACAGACAACCATTCACACATACATTCACACCTATGGGCAATTTAGAACATCCAGTCAGCCTACTGCAAGCCTTTGGACTGTGGGAGGAAACCGGAGCACCCAGAGGAAACCCACGCCAACACGGACAGAGCTTGCAAACTCCACACAGAAAGGCACCTGTGGCCAACCCGGGGATCAAACCCAGGACCTTCTCGCTAACCATTTCACCACTGTGCCGCCCATTGCAAACCAATGGACTTTTTATTAACAAAAACCAAAATGTTGATTGTTGTTAGACTGATGTGAGCTTTAGGGGTTGTCAGGGATCATGAAAGCATGGCGTAATTCACTGTAAATAATTTCTCACTCATAGCTCTAAAAACAAGGACTACAGTTCAGAAGTGTGTGTTCCTAACTGTACGCAAGAGATGGAATATTTAATATAATTGGAATTTAATAAAAAGTTATTTGCTTTTCACAGAAAGGAACAGGAAAATGTCTGAAATGCACTTGAAGTGGTCAATACACAATGTAAATTGAACTACTAATTCATTGGGTAATTCGAATCACTTAGAGGCACGAGGTAAAATGTAACACGCATTTTATGCTGTTAAACAGGTTTAAGTAAAAAATGCTTTTGGTCATTGTGTTGTATTTCCATAGCAATATCATCTTACAGTCATCACAGCAACTGGATAGATATTACTCAAAATTAAATCTGAAGCCATTGTTTTCTATGGAAGTAATTTCTTTCATCACATATATAGTGGAGGAAATAATTATTTGATCCCTCACTGATTTTGTAAGTTTGTCCAATGACAAAGAAATGAAAAGTCTGGAATGGGCTACAAAACCATTAGCAAGAAGCTGGGAGAGAAGGTAACAACTGTTGGTGCAATTGTTCAAAAATGGAAGGAGCACAAAATGACCATCAATCGACCTTGGTCTGGGGCTCCATGCAAGATCTCATCTCGTGGGGTGTCAATGATTCTGAGAAAGGTGAGAAATCATCCTAGAACTACATGGGAGGATTTAGTTAATGACCTCAAATTAGCTGGTACCACAGGCACCAAGAAAACCATTGGAAACCCATTACACCGCAATGCATTAAAATCCTGCAGTGCTCACAAGGTCCCCCTGCTCAAGAAGGCACATGTGCAGGCCCATCTGAGGTTTGCCAATGAACACCTGAATGATTCAGAGAGTGACTGGAAGAAGGTGCTGTGGTCAGATGAGTCAAAAATTGAGCTCCTTGGCATTAACTCAACCATGTTTGAAGGAAGAAACCTGTGCTTTGGGCACAGGACAACTTCACAGCGTCAATGGGAAAATGGATGAAGCCATGTATCATAAAATCCTGAGCAACAACCTCCTTCCCTTTGCCAGGAAACTGAAAATGGGCCGTGGGTGGGTGTTTCAGCACGACAATGACCCAAAACATACAGCAAAGGCAACAAAGGAGTGGCCAAAGAAAAAGCACATTAAGTTACATTCACATTCACTTTGAACGGTGTCACGTACCTTGGGCTTAATTCTCTGCATGGTAATTTTAATTTTAAATTGTAGTCAACCACACTCTGTCTCCTGGTTTATACTGGGATTCCTCAGTCCTCCTCTTATCAGCTTGTTCCTTTTGCCTCCTTACTGCCTCCTCCAGTGTGGTGTGAGTACTTTCCCAGACCTCCTTCGCTCTCCGGAACCACTCGTCCACTTCTGGTACATTGGAAGATGAGCCGTTCCAGGGGAACAGAGGAGGCTGGTACCCCAGCACACATTGGAAGGGAGTAAGAATGGTCAAGGTGCTACGTAATGAATTCTGGACATATTCTACCCAGGGGATAAATTTGGCCCATAAAGCTTGCTGGTTGTGACAATAACTTCTTAGAAATTTACCTAGCTCTTGGTTCACCCTCTCAACCTGGCCATTGGACTGAGGATGATACCCAGAGGTGAGGCTAACATTAACCCCCAGTTATTGCATAAATGCCCTCTATACTTGAGATGTGAATTGAGGCCCTCTGTCAGAGACAATTTCTTCTGGCAGGCCGAAATACCTGAAAACATGGTGAAATAGTTGTTCTGATAGCTGAAAAGCTGTGGGCAATTGAGGCAAAGGAATAAAACAACATGATTTTGAGAATCTATAGACCAGCACTAGAATGCAAGTATTACCTTGTGAGACGGGCAAGTATGTTACAAAGTCTACCGCTAAGTGAGACCAGGGCCTTTGAGGCACTGCCAAAGGCATTAATTTCCCCACTGGAAGCTGCCGAGGTGTTTGTCACTGCGCACACGCTACAGGACTTAACAAAGCCTTCTACAGTTTCTCAATTCCGGCCACCAGAACCTTTCAGACACTAATACATGTGTTCTGGTGATACCAAGGTGTCCTGTAGCTGTGCTGGTGTGAATCCACCTCAACAGTTTCTCACAAAGAGCTAGGAGTACATAAAACTTGTTTTCTGGGCACTCTGGTGGCAGTCTCTCCTCCGTGGTAGCCCTTTGAATCTCCTCCTTGATCTCCCAATGAATGGGAGTGAGGAAAACAAGCATGGTTGTGGGTTCAATGTCCTTGGTTTTCTCAACATACATATCTCAACCTTCCCGTTCTTGGAGACTGGCCTGTAAGAAAGAGCAAAGTCTAACCTGGTAAAGAATAAGGCCCGTCTAGCCTGACAAGGGTTTAACCTCTTTGTCGTGCAGAAGTACTCCAGGTTCTTATGATCTGTAAGCATCAGGAATGGATGCGCTGTCTCCATTCCTCCAGTGCCAGTTTAAGAGCCAGCAGTTCCTTGTCCCCCACGTGGTAGTTTCTCTCAGTTGGGGTCATTTTCCTGGAGAAATAGGCACAGGGGCACAGCTTGCTTGGTTCACCAGTTCTTGGAGATAAGATGGCACATTCTCCGACAAATGATGCATCCATCTCTACGATGAAGGGATTTTCCGGATCCGGATGCGTCAGGATAGATGCTGTCGTGAACCGCTCCTTGAGCATTTGGAAGGCCCCTTCTGCCTCCTCTATCCACTTTAGCCCTCTTGAATTGCTTGCTGGTTTCTTAAGGAGAGAGGTAAGAGGAGCAGCCACAAAACTAAACCCTCTAATGAACTGGCAGTAAAAGTTCACAAACCCTGGGAACCTTTGTAAATTCTTCACTGTTATGGGTTTTGCCCAGCCAGACTGCTTGGACCTTGTGCTCATCCATCTTTACTCCCTCCTTACTAATGATATAAGTGATAACATGTTTACCCAGCATGTCACAAAAAACCGTGCTTATGAACAACTGGAAAACAGCTGGAGCCAACGAAATGCCATACGGTACCACCAAATACTAATAGTGCCCCGTAGTGGTAGAAAAAGCTGTTTTCCACTCAGGCGGATCAAATAATAAGCTGAGCGTTAATCTAACTTTGTTACAATAGTTGCCCCTCGTACCTGCTCCAGGGCTGCAGGTACCAGAGGCAACAGATAAAGAAAAGGCTTCAATACTGAATTTAAACCACGGTAGTCTATACACGGGCATAAATCGCCATCTTTTCTTGCACGAAGAAGAACCCAGCAGAGGTTGGAGAGGACGCATGCCATATATACTCTATATTAAGTGCCTCCTGAATGTACTTTTCCATAGCAATGGTTTTGGTGCAAGATAGAGGGTACGTGCGACTTTTGGGTGGCGTGAGCCCCTCCTTGAGCTCAATAGCACAGTCCCAGGGTCTGTGGGGTGGAAGACGAGTGGCCTTCTTTTGACTAAAAACTTCTCCCAAGTCATAATACTCTTTTGGAACCTTGATGGGTTCTGTCACCAAGGTCCCTTCGATACTGGTAGCAGCACATGGCACCTGCATGCAATTCTCTTGGCAATATGAAGACCAAGCCATGATCTCTGCTCTGGGCCAGGATATGCAAGGGTTGTGCTTATGAAGCCATGACAACCTCAACACTATTCTGTGCACAGATGCAGAGGTCATGTAAAACTGCTAAATCTCTTGGTGCAGTGCCCCAATGATAACCAAAGCTGGTTTTGTAATTTTACACACCTTACCGCCTCCCATCCAATGCCAACACAGACATGGGTGCTCAAGGTAGGTAAATTTTAACCCGATCTTCTCTGCTAAGCCTGCATCAATAAAATTCCCAGCGGCTCCGCAATCTTCAAGAGCTGAGAAAACAGAAGAATTAGAGTAAGTGTTAAAAGTGACCGGAACAATAAGGGGTTTAGTAAGCAACTTACTCTCTCTTACCTCCGCTCTCTCTCTTTCCTTCTGATGATTTGGCTTGCTAGCACTTATGGCTTATTTGTGACCCCCTTCTCCACAATACCAGCAAAGTCCCAGTTTTTTTCTTCTCTCACGTTCCTTCGCTGACACCCGAGTAGCTCCGACTTTCATGGGCTCCTCCCCTATGGTTTCCATGCGAGGTGGTGTGGTGCAGACAAAGCTCCTCTTCGGTTTATGCTCACTAATCAGGTTATCCAGCCTGATCGATAACCCAATTAGGGAGTCCAAATTCAGATTCTTGTCTCTGCATGCCAGTTCAGGTCTTACTTCATCCCACAGTCCTAGACGAAAGGTGTTACACAGCACAGCTTCATTCCAACCACTCATGCCTGCAATGGATCTAAAATCCACAGCATAGTCAAAAGCTGTGTGACTACCCTATTTAAGCTTTGATAGTCTCTCCCCATTGTCTCTGCCCTCGTGGAGGTGGTAGAAGACTGCCCTGATTTGAGAGACAAAACTCTCGTAGCTGCACATAGCCAGTGCTAACTCTGGCCACACCACGGTAGCCCACTCTAGCGCCCTTTCAGTGAGGAACGAAACCACAATACTGATCTTTCTATAAGCGGACAAATTTCCTTGGTGCTCAAAATACAATGAACATTGTAATAGAAATCCCCTACACTTATTTGGATTTCCATTGTACTTCTCTGGTTTTGCCAAACCCCCCTCTGAAGGAGCGAGAGTGGTAGTTACCCTCAGTGCAGCAGAGCCAGCACCTTGTGAGCTCTCCTCGGAGGTGGTGATTCGCCCTCCTTTTGCACTTGAGCGTTCAATGGACAGTTGTTGAATGGTGTGCGTGAGGTTGTCGAGACTGGAACAAAGCACGAGACTTCACATCTCCCCTGTGTTTCCAAAGGGTTGTTATAGGACCCCTAATGAATCCTCAATGCGCCACACCTGGAGAGGGTGGGTCTGGAGGAATCAGTATTCAGGTGATGGTGCCCGGCATCGGCCAACAGATGGCGACATTACTCCTCCCTCTTCCAAGGGATGTATGGCCCTTACAAATCTGTACATCTTCATGATGTATGAGGGGAAGAGGCAAAGAAAGATCATTTTTGATGTTTTTTATTCTTTTGGAAAAACATATATACATACACATGGCACACAATATATTTGTTTAGGTAACCTTTCAAGCATTTAAAGTAGTTTGTTTAAAATCAAATAATTAACATTATTTTACACTTACACTGAACAGCCAGAAATATTAAAACCACTGAGAGTCGGAGTGAATGATATGGATTCTCATTATCTCATTACAGTGGCACCTGCCAAATGGTAGGATATATTAGGCAGCAAGTCAAAAGTCAGTTCTTAAAGTTGATGTACTGGAAGCAGGAAAATGGGCAAGCATAAGAATCTGAGCCACTTTAAGAAGGCCCTTATTGTGATGGATAGATAATGAGTCAGAACATCTGCACAACAATAAGTCTTGTGGAGTGTTCCAGGTATGCAGTAGTTGGTACCTACGAAAAGTTATCCAAAGAACAGGGTCAAGACAGGGGACAAACAAACAAGACAGAATCATGGGCACCCAAGACTTATTACTGCAAAGGCTACACAGTGCACCAGTCTGAGTTGTTGTAGAGACTGACGGAGGACCTACTCAATATTAGGCAGATGGTTCTAATGTTATGGCTGGTTGATGTATCCCAGATGTAGTCCTGTTCAAACTACAAACATTTCGGTAAACACATCACCAAAACCTTCTCAAACCAAATTCAGCTCTTTTAAGTGGTGCAGACTTGCGAATGTGGTACAGGACACGGTGTGAATCACTGTGAGCCATAAAAATGAACAAAACTGTTTGGCACAACAAGGTCTGTTTTCACAAACGGACTCAGGAGTACTGATGCTGATCTAGAATCAGTTTTTATGCCTTTTATTCCTTTTATTAAGTCATAATACATCTTAAACCACATGCAGAAGTCTGCTCCACCCTAAGGAAGCGTAAAAAGTGTATTTTTCTTATTTCTCATAATTAAAGAATCAGAATTTGGACAAAATTGGCTAATTGAATGCTATGACTGGTATAAGAGGATACTATGTAAATTTTCTAAACTTTTTCTTTAAGCAAATCTTTGTTTGTCAAAATGTCTTCACACACAGGTGTGTCTCAACATTTTAATGAAATGTATATGAAGCTGGTCTGTGTTCTTTGTCTTTTATTGAGAAGCTCAGAAAGTCCTGTGTGTGTCTCTGTGTGTGTTTACGTGCATGTAAACAGCCAGTCAGACCATTTGGAAAAAACCACACACAACCACTGTGTGTGTGTGTGTGTGTGTGTGTGTGTGTGTGTGTGTGTGCATGCTTCAGGGAGACCACTTAGACCTCCAGGATATTTTTTGCATTGGTTCTTGTGTCCAGAAAAACAATTTTAATCCTCTCAGGCATTGCTTACACTCTGTGCTGCTTTCTCAGTTCAGTTTGTGCTGGACTGTGGTTCATTTAGTACATTTTTAGTTCTCTGAAGCTCTAAATATGCAGAACAGGTTCATTGTGCATTCAGATTCAGGCTTCTGTGCATGATCATGTACAAATGAGTTCATACTTTAATTTGCAAGCATACAAACACACACATACACTCTCTCTCTCTCTCTCTCTCTCTCTCTCTGTGTGTGTGTGTGCCCCTTTTCTCTCTCTGTCTCTCTCTCTCTTTTTCTCAAAACTAAAGAGCACACAGGCATGCTTGCATGCCCTCACACATTCATTCATTATTACATGAACACACTCATTTGCTCAGGCACACACTAAAAAACATACACTCACACATACACACACACAGAGTCGCTTATGTAGCTGCAGGATGTTCTCTACAGTCTGATGGCCTTTCTGAGATGCTTATGTAAGTGGAAACTGTCCTTTATCATTAAGGTCAGCACTAAAACACATACACAAGCACGCACACACACATGCCACAACAACGATGTGTCACTTGATGTTTGTTCCCACTCATTTCCCCCAGTGCTTCTAGCACAGGGTCATATTTGTAATATTTGCATTTAAAGCACTTAAAGGAGCACAAAGATAGTTTTGCTTTAAAGGGCCACATTTTTCTTGTATTTTATTAAAATTTGTTTCCTGACATCCATTAATAATGTTTATGTGGCTTTGTGAGCTCAGTTGTTATAGTTTTATAGTTATGCTAACTATAAAAAGAAATCCTAAAATAACTATTAATGTCTTATTTCTATTTTAAATAAACTATTTCCAGCCTCTTTTTGCCCTTAAAATTTAGCAGGGTGATTTTTGTTATAGTGCCTTTAAGACTCATGTGCCAATACAAGTGATCTCTACTCTGACTGACTGCCTTGTATTGGGGCTCATTCAATGAGTAGTTCAGGAAAAAACTATAACTCTTTATAACTTCAGCATGATTATTTCTTAAGTTATTTCTATAATGCTTTTTACAATAGTACTATAATGTAGTACTTCTTTATGGCAATATACATATTTTTACATCACTTTTATATAATATTTTGCCTTAAGGCACCAAGGACTAATAGGGGTACTCCAGCACAGAGTTACTTACTGAGATGGGAAAGTCTAACCCTATCTTTGGAATGGAACACAGTACTGCACACCAGGTAGACCTGGTCTGCAACAATGTTTAGACAGGAGAACATTGTTCAGAGCATCACATTTCATCCACTGGCTTGTCTTCTTCCAACAGTGCATCCTGGTTAAGTCACCTTGTTGACATTTCAGAGATGTTCCAACCCAGCTGTTTGGTAGGGTTAGGGTTATGTTTACTGCTGAATGTATCCCAGACCTTGAAATGTTGTGGTGCCCACAGGCACACCTAGCGTTAATACAGAGCACTTACAACTTGTCAGTATAAGGGAGGGGGACAAATAGAAAATGGCGTTCTCTACCACTAGTTGTCACTATGAGTTCCTAGCGGTTCCATATAGACTAATTACAGTTCCTACAGTTTTTCTGATAATGTATTAATGATGTATTGACATATATGCTCTGAATGTTTGTGATAGCTTATATAGATGACATCCTTGATTATTCCCAAATTATATTCAATATGTACATCATGTCAGACAGGCACTACAAAGGCTCATAGAGAACCAACTCTATATAAAAGCTGAGAAGTCATCGGAGCATCAAATTTAATTCCTAGGATATGTCATATGCCCTGATGTAGTTGTGATGGAGGAAAAGAATGCACAGGCAGTGCAGCAATGGCAACCCCTAAAATGGTAAAGAAACCACATTTTCTAGAATGTGTCAGTTTTTGCTAGAGGTTCACCAAGGGATTCAGTTAAGTTTTTGCACTCCTCACCTTTTTATCAAAGCCAAAAAGAGTAACAATGCTCGGCCCTGGCCAGGAAAAGCTAAGGAGGCTTTCTAAGAATTAAAGAGTAGATTCATGTCTGTGCCTGGGCTGAAACACCCAAGTTCCACTTAGCCCTTCATTGTGGAAAAAGATGTGTCTGAAGTTATAATCCACCAGGCCTTCTTAGATCAAAATCACCTCATTGTAAAGGTCACAGCAGGGGGCAAAGCCTTTTCTAACAAAACCCCACAAATATGGAATAATTTTCCAAATAATGTTCAGGACTCAGACACAGTCTCAATATTTAAGTCTAGGCTGAAAACATATTTGTTTAGTCAAGCCTTCTGTTAGTTCTAGATAAGGGGTAGATCTGGTGGGTTCTCAGGCTTAGAGTATTCTTGTAAACTGGGATATTTGGATGCTTTTGCCTCCCACTCTAACATGTTCTCTCAGGTTTGTTGATGGTCAAGTGATTGACTGCCTTGTGCCCCAGAATACCCTCATGTTTGTTCTTTTGGCTTTCCACTTTAGTTATGCTGTCATATCAATACAATGTACATTGTTCTTAATCACTTCTTATATATATATATATATATATATATATATATAATCCATCTCTATTTATCTCTCTCTATCTTGAGCTACAATGTTGAGATACCAGTGATCCTGTCCCATTCTGCTGCATGGACTAGCTTGACCCATTTTGAAACCCTATTTCAGGTTTAGGTTTTGACAGCTTTTAACCCACTAACTCCTACTAAGGAGAGTTTATATGGATAGGCCTGTTTTCCACCAAACTGATTGAAAGTCATCACGGCCCACCTGTACACAAGGAACTACTGCCACAGGAATTTGGAATATCTCTGCAAGTCAAAAAGACTCTTCTGTTTTTCACATGTTCATCTAGTCTTATCACCCAGGTTTTAAGAACACTATACACTGACACACTGTCCAGAATATATGTCTCCAAGCTGGAAGTGAAAAAAACAGAGTCCTCCCAGCAAAATGTTTCCTAGCACTTGTATTGTTGGGAGTAGAGAAAGAGATATGTCATTATCCCCCATATTGTCACATTTGTCAAGTGTTAAGTATGTGCCATATGTAAAACTCCATGCCAATATACATTTAGGAAATTCCTCAGTGCCCCCTGCCACATTTGTCAGTGGATTTTTTACAGAATCACCAGCATCTGACAGCAATACAACAACTCCTGGGATTATGAATAGATTAGAGCACAGTAACTGGTGTATTAAGAGGGCTTTGGACTGAAAGAGTGATGCTGGGTAACAGCTAGATCCAGGTTTGTTGGAATTCCACCATAAAAACCCAGAGTGTACCGCTCTGATGCCTTGTGGGCCTCCACCTGGGGGTTTAAGATGAGTGTTAATGGATGCTTGTTTAGTGGGGGATACTGTCACATCCATGGGTACACCTACTGTCACACTCACTGTTGCTACTACTGTTGCTAGGCATAGGTCTGTGTCATCTGATTTTTGACAGCTTTAATCCAAGTCCTAAGTATATTTTGACCCTGATTCTTGATTTTGTTATGAATAGCATTTGTGATGGGTTGTTGCAATTACAGGCCCAAAGCCTTTACCATTTACTTGTTCTAGGTCATATTTGTCAGTTAAGCTACATTTTCTCACAGAACAGATAATGAAAACTGAAAAAGTTGAACAAGAAAAATAAAGCTGGATGATGAAACTGTGTGTGTGTGTTTGTGGGTATATGTAAATAAAGCAATGATGGCTGGTAGGTTGTAAGTATGGCCAATTTTCTCTCATGGAAATCTTTTCACTGTGGGGAGGTAATGATGAGAGGAAGAGACATATGGTAGAAGAAAGATAATGCGGGAGGGGGTGGTGGTGTGTGTGTGTGGGGGGGGGAGTGATATGAGGAATACTGCAATAAGAATGAAATGCAGAGAGAACATGCTCTGAGAAAGTGATGGCTCTTTTTTTATTTTCACATTAATTACATTTATTAAATTAACTCCGTTTCATCCTTTAGTTTACTTGCGTATAATTATTGTGATGCTGTGATGTATTTCATGCATATGGAACCTATGCACAAATCTGAATCAGGTTAATTCAGAGAGAAAGATGGAGAGAGACTGAGAGAGAGAGAGAGAGAGAGAGAGAGAAGGGGCCACCATTAAAGAAGCCAAAGCCAGTCAGATGGAGTGGAATAGAGAGAGAAAAAAGAGAGAGAAGGAGAAGGAAGATGGAGAGAATTAGTGCCATGTCTAGACTCTGTCAGATCGATACTGAGTGTGTATAAATGCATAATGGAACAGCGAGTGGGGGTGGAGTAGAGCTAGAGCCTTTCTAAAGCCCCTCTATCTCCCTCACCGGTCCGTTCACATTAGTCACACACACTAACAGCATTAGTGCTCCAGCCTCCAGGCCCTGAAGGCCTAACACACTGCCTCAACTTCCTCCACACGCAGCCTTTCACCCAGCAGGATGCAGCAGAAAAACAGAACCTTCACAGCATCATCAAAGGCCCAGACTGCTGCCTGTTATTCGAGGGGATGAACTACAGTTGCATCAGTGTTGATCACTGTTGGTCTGCACAGCTAAACACCATCTTTAGGGAGTGAGGGAGCAATTCTGCTGTGTGGTGCTGAAGTAAAGCTTTGAATTTACTTCAATCAAAAGTGAATCAATTCTGCATGAATAAAACATGTCACATCAACACATTTATTACCAAAAGAAATTAACTCAAAGAAATGTTTGGCCTATCTATGCTTCACCCATAAATACATTCTTTAGTAGCTTATTAGGTTGGAGAAGCTATAGAACATTGGCAAAAATCTGGTTCAGCCTAAGGAATTTCAGTGGGAGTTCAAATTCAGCACATAATGCTTAGTTTCCAGTCTAAGATCTTACACTGCCATTTGGACCATGTTTTTTGTAGCTAATCAAAATTTAACAGGTTGGAAAATGTGACAAATTTGCTACTATACTAACATTAGCTTACACAACAAAAACTACACTGAACTCAGTAAACTCCTAGAACTCAGTAAAGACACAGAACTCCTCAATGTTAACAATTGAATTTATTTGAAAGGAATAAAACACTCTTAAATTACACATTTTGTTATCCGGTGTCAACCAGAGGAGGATGGGTTCCCCCTTCTGAGCCTTGGTTCCTCCCAAGGTTTCTTCC
>JBBPDA010129219.1:0-23838 GCA_037974385.1 Arnoldichthys spilopterus | reverse complement strand
GGAACGTTCAGGGTACATTTCACTACATGTTGTACTTGTATAACTATGTACGTGACAAATAAACCACTTGAACATGGCTGTTGTTCTGCAAAGCACGTTGCTTCTGTGCTCAGGACAATGATATTTGTGTTTTCAAGAACATTCTCCATTCACTTTAAATGCTAAGCAGACTTCCAGAATATTCTGGAAGTGTGAGAACAGTCCAGAAGTTTCTAGAATTGTCCAGAACTTTGTAGAACTTTCTGGTATCTTTTTCGATCTTTCTAGAACGTTCTGGGACTGTCCAGGAAAGATAAAACGTTTTTCCACTATAAATACGAATGTTTTGTGAGCTGTGGTCATAAAATGGGGGTTTGTGATGAATATGAGCTGTTTTTACTCAGGATTTAGACATAAACAGCTGAAAAAAAAGTAGAAGCAAGAATCACAAATTGTGTAACATTGTGTTATTGAGGAAATATGTCCGTGCCTAACCGAACCTGACACGAATAGTCAGGTTCCAGCCGGATTCTAAGCTCTGCTGTGCTGCCTTCTCGTACAGGCCCTTCTTGGACATGGTGTATAACGCACTGGACTGCGAAAAGGAGGATTACCATGCTCTCTTCGTCCTCTGCCTGCTCTTCGCCATGACTCACAGCAAAGGTACACAACGACAGAATGAGTCCGCGCCATTGCGTTCATTGCTTTCCCACACTGGATTTTTCTCATGGAGGTCATGGAGAAATGTTTATAGAGGGATGCAGTATGTAAACACTGTTCACTACCTTGGCTGCGTGCACCTTTATGCAGAAATGAAGCTGCATGTTGTTCCTGTGATGTCAAGAAAACAGATGGTGTAAGTCTACTTGTGTGATTGCATGTGTGTGTGAACTGCAGGCATAAATCCAGAACTGCTGGAGAAGATCCAGCTACCTGTCCCGGGTCAGGAGAGGAGCAGCTACAGTCAGGTTCTGGTGGAGCGGCTGATCAGGATCATGAACCAAGCTGCTCAGCCAGGTGCCTGCACTCATCTATTGACACATCTATATAAAAACACACTTGCATGAACTTGCCCTGCTGCAGGTGATAATCTGAACCAAACCAAGTCTGCTATTGTGTCCTTTTAAGGACTTGATGGATTGTTCTGCTATTCAGAGTTCTCTTGTTTTCACTTATGCGCCAATCACCCAGTCAGCCATAACATTAACACCATCTACATAATATTGAGTATCTCCACCTCTTCACCACTGTGCTGCACTGTGTGTTCTGACCCCTTTCTATCAGAGTCAGCATCACTTTCTACACCACAGTAGCTCTTCTGCGGGATCCGACCAGATTACCACAACTTAGCCTTCACTCCCCATATACATCAATCAGCCTTGGGTGCCTTTGACCCTGCTGCCAATTTTCACCAGTCTACTCAACAAGACCTGCCGTTTTGGAGATGCTCTGACTCTAACTAGCCATCACCATAAGGCCCTTCTCAAAGTGGCTCAGATCGTTTCGCTTACCCATTTTTCCGGCTTGCAGCACGTCAACTTCAGCAACTGACTGTTCACTTGTTGCCTAATGTGCCGCACTCTGTTGACAGGGGGCAATGTGATGAAATGACTAGATAGATGTTATTCACTTCACTTGGTGTGTGTATGTGTGTATGTGTGTGTGTGTGTGTGTGTGTGTGTGTGTGTGTGTGTGTGTGTGTGTGAGAGAGAGAGAGAGAGCCTCCAGTGTAACAGAAATCTATGAGCTGTATGAATGAGAGCTAGAGGCTAAGATCAAAAAGAAGTTAGACCCATTGTTGTGCCGTATACAGCCAGATTATTAGGTACACCTGCCAAGACACAGACATAAGTACAGTACAGTGGACTGACTGGTATCTGGAAGTGCACTGCTGGTCTGTTGCAGATCTCACGCAACAGGGGCCTGCACAATGCCTGTTGTACTGTACTGTAACAGAAGTCATTTACATAAAGACTGTTTTGTCACCGCCTTTGTTGAATTACATTTGTTGAAATGCGTTGATGCCACAGCAATGGTTCCTGCACACCACTTCCTTCTTTTAAGGCCATTTACTAAGCCAAACTTTTTAACCACTGTTTCGTTTGGTAGGAAGAGGTGAGGCTCACGTGAACTTTTCAAACAGGTCGCATTATAGTGTACTGAAGTGACAAGTGAACTTTTTGAATAATAATAATAATAATAATAATTTTTTTTATTATTTATATATCGCCTTTCTCAAACCCAAGGTCACCCAAGGAATGAGATGGCTTTAGCCATTATGGCCGTTGCACAGATTGTTTGCAAGAAATGAACGTCTGTATTAGTGGTGTGCAGCAAATCAAAACGGTTGCCAGTTATACACCAATCACCCATAACATTATCACTGCCTGGTTAATATTGAGTAGGTTCCCCTTATGCTGATGAAGCTACTCTGATTGTGGTGCCCTGTGTGCTCTGACCCCTTTCATAGTCAGCATCGCTTTTAGTTCAATAGAAGCTCCTCTCACTCACCACATGCATCAGTGAGCCTTGGGTGCCCATGACCCTGTCACAGTTGTCCTTTCTTGGATCGCGTTTGGTAAGTACGAACTACTGCACACCAGAAACACTCCGCAACGCCTGCCGTTTCGTGTCATCTAGCCATCACAATAAGGCCCTTGGCTCAATTTTTTTTCTGCTGCCAGCACATCAACTTTAAGAACTGACTGTTCACTTGCTGCCTAATATAATATATCCCACCCTCCTGATGTGCTACTGTAATGAAAGAACTAGAGAGTCAGTGTTATTCACTTCACCTGTTAGTGGTGGTGGCTGATCGGTGTAATTTTTTGCTTTCTAAGTATTTGTGCTTGAATTATTATTATTATTATTATTACTTAAAATAAAAAAAAAACATCGAATCATTCAGCTCTGCTGTGGGGGCACACCTTTGCAGTTGTATTTGATTGTCTTCCACTTCTTCTTTCAGATGGGAGGGTGCGTTTGGCCACTCTGGAGCTATGCTGTCTTCTGCTGAAGCAGTCTGTCCTGTCCAGCACCCAGTGCATCATCAAGGACGTCCACCTGGCCTGTCTGGAGGTAGGCGTCTGGCCCTCACTCCCTCTTCTCTTCCAGGACGTTCATTAACGTTCTATCTCAACACCATCGTTCTCTCACTAGGAAGCAGTATAGAGGAGTTATTGTGCAAGAGAACACAGAAACCAGACCGACATAGTGATTATCTACCCAAAGCATTAGTAATGTAGTGCTGCATCATTTCCCATAAGGGTTTTGCAACGTGAATTGCTATATGTCGGGATTATGCAGGGTTTTCCCTAATATATTTTTTCGAAGTTGTGTAATGTTTTACTTTTACTTTTACCACTTTGACAGCAGGGACATTTACAGGATGTCTGCGTAGTTCCTGTAAAGTCTTTTAGGGAAAGGTGGTTTACATTATTCTTTGTATTTCCCTTTGCAGGGCGCGAGGGAGGAGAGCCTTCACCTTCTGCGGCGATTTTACAAGGCAAGCCTCTCGCTGAACGGTACAATGGTACAATTCTAGGGGAAATAAGGAATAAAGCAGTTAAGAGGCACAAGTCACTGGCCGTGCAGCTCTTTTATTGTAGCGTGGCTGTTTGTTTTATCTCGCTGTGTGTCCCTCAGAACTGCTAATCTAGTGTTTTCCCCAAGTCTCTTCACAGGTCGTTCATTTCCTCTAATTAAAAGGAGTTAAACATTGACAGCTCACGCCGAGCACTTTCTCCTTTTGATTTCTGTTCTGGGGAAATCCCGACTGCCCGCTGTCCAGACATGTCAGACAGGCGTGTTCTGTGAAACAATTGAAATGCAAGACAGATCGTAGATCCACTGAAAAGAAGGAAAAGAATACACATATTGCTCTTCGCTGCCGATGGCAGACAGACAGGTTCCCACAAGTTAGCGAGAACGTTTGATTATGTTGCATATTAAAGGGGCTGCACTGCCTCGTACCTCCGTCTCTCAGTCTTCTTTTTAATTCTCTCTAAAAGATCGACATGGCCAAGAAAACTTTAGCACAACTCATATACAATGTGTAATCCTGAGAACCTGAGTTCTCACCGGTGTGAGATACAGGGTGTGTGTGTGTGTGTGTGTGTGTGTGTGTGAGTGTGTGAGTGTGTAAATGTGTGTGTGTGTGTGTGTGTGAGAGCTGGTCCGAAACAGGTGATTAGACAAAAAATAAACCATAAATTAAATGTGAATAATGTATTTTATAATGGAAATATTTTTGTACTGTTTATAATAATAATACATAATTTAAATTATTAATACATAATTAAATATAAATAGTAAATAAAAATGTGAGTAATGTATTTTATAAAGGAAATATTTCTAGCATGTTTATTAAAAATATATAATTGAAGTGATTAAAAATAATAGAACATGAATTGTTAAAATTAACATTTATTTATTTACTTGTGTCATCTGTCTGTCTGTCTATCTAACTATCTGTCTGTCTATTTATCTATCTATATATCTATTTATCTGTCTGTCTGTCTGTCTATCTATCTATCTATTTATCTGTCTGTCTGTCTGTCTGGCTGTCTATCTATCTGTCTATCTGTCTGTCTGTCTGTCTATTTATCTATCTATATATCTATCTGTCTGGCTGTCTGTCTGTTTGTCTATATATATATATCTATTTGTCTGTCTGTCTGTCTGTCTGTCTGTCTGTCTGTCTATTTATTAACAAACAATCACTGTTGTTTTAACTGGATTTTGCCAGGTGTTGTAGTCTAGGCTACAAATTTTGTTTCTTTAAAAAAATGCTAAAAGAATTTTGAGAACTGCTGCACCATGAATAAGTGTTGTCGGCGTTGTCTTCTGTACATTGCTCACTCCTCGCCCTTTATGTCTCTTCCTCTTCCCTTTGCCTGTGGCCTTCCGTGCAGGAGTTAATGTGTTTTCTTTTCTTGTGCTATTTCTAGGGGGGTGTGTGTGTGTGTATGTGTGTGTGTGTGTGTGTGTGCGCGTGCGTGCGTGCGTGCATGCGCGTGTGTGTTTTGGCTTCGGTATGGGGCTTATTAAAATCATTTTCACTGGAAGTCTGGAACTCAAGGCAAAGTACATGTTGCTTGAACACAAGCGATTTATTGCCGTTTCCAAACACTGGTTTCATGCAGTGTTCCGTTCTAGACTTTAGACGACATAGCGTTGAATACCATTGCAGGATGGTAAACAGTTTGTTGCTTTAACATTTTGTGCTTTTAAGTGTTGAAGATTTTGGGACCATGCCCTCCTTCATTAGTTTACTGTGGATGAAGACTGTTGCACTGACTATACTCACTATGTATTGAGGCCAAGTAGCTCAATACATCACATCACTGCCTATTTGATCGAAATGTGCATCACTGTTGTTGCACATCACATACACTCAGTGCACAACTACATAGAGTAACATGTAGACAATATATCTGTTTATTCTTAAAACAGTCATTTTGACATTTAACAATAATCATAAAATGTTTTTTATAATTATAGTAATTTATGGTGGCAGAATTGCTTATAAACATTAAACAAGGCACCATATATATATATATATTGTTTAAATTGATACTTCACATAATTTGCTTTCTAATGGTACAGTGTTAGATGACAGTGTATAAAATATGGGCCATTTATTCCTGCATTTTTCCAGCCTGTGCTAAGACTTGGTTAGTAGCCTCCACTGTTTCCTGTGGATTATAGAGGAACCTGATACAGGTTGAATGTTTTTTTTTTCATGCTGTTGGAGTTATCCACAGCACTTTCAGTACATTTCACTTTCAGAACGTTCTCACATGACTCTTCTCAATACGTTTTTCAAAACTGTTCTGCCATCAAAGCCTTCCACACTTATAAAGAGTCTACGACAACATTTCAGACAGATTACGTGTTGGACCAGCATCTCAAACATCCACCCATGCTATAAAGAGCTGTATAGTGTATTTAAAGTAGCAGAGTTGAGACAAACATGGCCAAACATGTGCTATATATATATATAATATTATATAATGTATGTGTATGTGTGTGTGTGTGTATATATAGTATATGTAATATTATATTATGTATATATACGCACATTACATATAATATAATATTGCATATATTACAATATACTATATATATATTTTTTGTATTATTATTCTTTTTGGCTTATTCAATCAAAAAATCCAAAATACATAAAAATGAGGAAAAATCGTCAATAAGCCAATGTTGCCAATTTCAACCCTGAGTTCGACCGGTACCGTACACAGTATATACACATATATTGTGTCCCTACATGCAGTAAATATTTAGACGACGTCCATCATGCTGTTTAACTTCAGAAAGCCTGAGAAATCCTGCACTTCTCTCTGTTTGGGTTTGTTGGTGTAATTGTTCTCTGGAAATGTGTTGCTCCCACAGGGGGAGGAGATTTTCCTGGACATGTTTGAAGACGAGTACAGGAGCATGACTGTAAGTCAGCTTTGCTCTCAAATTTTGCCAGCGTCAGTATTTTTTGTTTAGCACGAGTTGATGATTAAGCAAACCATCCATAACTGTGTATTTCTACAGAAAACATGAGATAAAGGCAACCCGGCTTCATAATACCTATTTACATACAGAATCACGGCCTCTTTCTTCCTCACAGCTCTGCCTGTTCTTAACCTAACCCGAGACGTCTCTCTGTGGTTTCGCATGTTTAGAGCAAGCCTCTGAACGTGGAGTATCTCATGATGGACGCGTCCATTCTGCTGCCCCCTACTGGAACCCCGCTCACTGGCATCGATTTCGTGAAGAGGCTGCCCTGCGGTGACGTGGAGAAGACGCGCAGGGTGAGCAAATGCACAAGCTCCACCGAAGCTGATGCTTATCAGTAGTTCGGCACGCTGATCAGCATCGCCGAGTCCATCGTGTCATCTGATCTCTCAGTCCACATGGGTCATATGCAGCGCTTCTGATTGACGGGTGATTCCAGCAATGAATGACTTCCTCATGATAAATTTCCCTAAGTAATTGTAACGACACAGCGTGACTGAATCACTCTGCTCGTTCCATATAATGAGAGTCAGGCGGTGTGATTTTTTCAGACTTTTCATGCTTTTTCTTCCTTCCTCTTTAGAAGAGGGAGAAGAGCGCCCTGGCCATTTAAGGCATGTAATACATGTGTAGAGAATTCTGCTCAATAGGAAGCGCATTCTCATCGGTCAGATTCAGTCCGAAGGCTTGTTTCAGGCCACTTAGCAACACCTGTCCAGAGAGGGCCAGGAGTTGCCATTCTCTACACCAGGGGTGTCAAGCTCCAGTCCTGGAGGGCCAGTGTCCAGCAGTACTTAGTACTTCCCCTCCTCAAACACACTCACTAAACCTGACACTTAGCAGGTAGGTCGAACAGGTGTGTTTGAGCAGGGAAACCCACAAACAGTGCTGGACACCAGCCCCTCCAGGACCAGAGTTTGACATGCCTGCTCTACATCATTGGGGTGTGCTTATTTTTTCACACAACTTTGTCTTTATTTATAATTTATTTAATGGCATAATATATATTAAAACAGTTAATTAATGTATTAATATTAATTTATTAATTTGCCATATGTTTTTGTGTTTTTTTGCAGGCAAATTGGCCATTTTTTGTAAGGCAGCAAAGATGTTGTGTCACATTATTTAGCTGCTTTTTACCTTTTGACCCAGATTTCTAGACCAAAAATGCACACATTCACATCCGATCGCACGCCAAACTTTGAACAGCCCTAGTGAAATCATGTTTTCTTGAAGAGAAAACACACTTCAGCACATTTTAATTCACGCTTCCTGCTTCTTAAACTCTGCAAATAGATAAAAAATATTGTAAAAAAAATCAACTTAGAAAATCAACAAAGAATTGTATTTGCTGTTTATTCGCAAACTTTTGCATGAACCTGTTTATAGTTAAGTGAAAGTGACTCTTTGTCATTGTGAACACACTCAAGCACCACAATGAAATGTGACCTCTGCATTTAACCCATCACACGTGGAGCAGCGAGCAGCTACCAGCAGCGCCCGGGGAGCAGTGTAGTGGGACGGTACCTTGCTCAAGGGTTACCTCAGTAGTGCCAGAGCCGGGACTCGAACCTGCGACCTTCAGGTCGCAAAGGCAGCGCCCTAACCACTAGGCCTTCACTGCATTGCACCAATGCTTATAGTGAAGCATTTCATGTGAAATGGTCCAAAGTGGTGCTGATGCAGCAGAGGAGCAAAGCCATTGTGTAGAAATGTAGTAGCCAGAATAACCAGAGCTACAGGCCTAAGCAAACCTCTAACCAGATTCTACAAGGGTGTTTCACAGGAATTCAGTGATTGTGGCATTATGTTCTGTAAAACTCCCTTCTTTTCTTATCTGTGAAAACTCATCTCCTCCTTTGAAGTTCTGAGTCTCCAAAACAAAGGGCAGCACATCTGCTTCCTTAGAACTCTGCATGTCGACTGGTTTTCCCGAGTAAAGGAACACTGTGGATAGATCATCGGAAATACAACTGGGCTCTCCTTTCCTTTCTGTTTACTAAAGTAAAACAGGGATTTCTGTGGAAAAAAACTTTTTTCTGTCTTTTTTAAAAACCAATCATCTCTGTTTGCTTTCCTAGAGGTTGTGTGTCATTAGCCTTGACCATGTCATGTTGGTTTAGGAATTCTATGAACTGACCATGCTGATGCAGTTTAAAGCCTTGATGTACTTTTAAAAAATCCTTTCGCTGTTATTTTACCTTCAGTATGAATCGCTCTTGACTGGAACAAGATTCGGCTTCATCTTCAGATTCCTTTCTGGAGAACTGCTCCATATTTGGATTTTTATTATTATAATTATTATAAGTTTTCTTTTAGGCTTTAGGTTCCCTTCACAGCCCAGTCAGACTAAAATCACAGTGTGATGGATGTGACTGTTTGCATTTTCTTTTGTACCAAGTTTTCCTTGTAATTTAGACTTTGCAGACAGGTTTGTTTATTTAACGCATAATTATACGCGTGCGCTTACCCAGATACAGGCTTGCTTTGTTGTTGTCAGGGTTATACAAGGTACAAATGCAAATGACAGGCTGAGCAAAAGCAAAAACAAAAGGGATTCTTCAGGGATTCTGTAGCAGTACCCCATTAACCCTATTTGTACTGCCCCCTGGTGGTGGTACATCTCTGTACGAAACACAGTTGTCATTAAAACATCAGGATCTGTAATTAATCTACTGGATAAAACACCAAAACTTCAACATTACTTGATTCTCTGACCTCCAGAGCACACGTCTACCAAATTTGAAGAATCTATGTGTTTTCGTTCTTTAATAATCTGTAAAAATGTGTTTTTACATAAACAAGGTGGCGCTGGTGGTCAGGACCCACATCAGGGGTGATGAAACTTTTGCATGAAAAAAAAGAACTTTCAGTTCTACGTGCTGAAACTGATCAGTAGATTGACACTAGGCCCTAGTGGGTGTGTTAGAGCAAGAGCAATGATACAGTATGCGAGACACTTGCTCCAGCTTCAGGGTTGTCTGCTTTAAAAATGAAACATGATTACTTGTATGCAGTCATTGATTCTAAAGAGCATGTGTGTGTTTGTGTATGTTTGCTTCCCCTACAGGCTATCCGTGTGTTCTTCATGTTGCGGGCGCTCTCTTTGCAGCTTCAGGGAGAGCCGGAGACCCAGCTGCCGCTGACACGTCCAGAGGACCTTATCAAAACCGATGATGTCCTGGACCTCAGTGAGTTTCATCCACACGCCTGAATCTCCCACTGGAAAGATCATCCAGTCATGCAAGCAGTCCACACATTTCCACAGAAACACGTCTTTATTGGTGTTAAGGGCAAACCCACCTGTCCCTCAGGCCTCAGTTCAGAAAAAGACGATACATATTGCTACTGAGAATTCGAGCTAATACCAACATGAGTCAGCCTTTGTCTTCTCCTCATCTTGGGTTGGTGTAAATGCCATCAGAAGTTCATTCTTTGTGCCTGTTCACACCTTCAGACAAAGGTCGGAACGTTTATTTTACACTGTATGCATTTGGTTCAGACCAAAGTCCAAAAGTCCTGAACTAACAAGGTAGACATAAAGATGCCACAAGTCCTAAACCTGAATATCTTAGGTTTTATAGATTGGGGGAAAAAAAACATTCCGAAAGTTTCAGTCCACTTTTTAATGACCCCCAGGCCACTGTTGTACTAAGATGGCATTGTTTTACCAAGCTGGACTATGTAATTACAGCCAACCAGCACCTGGCAGTTTGGAAATGACAACAAATCTGTCACCATGGTAACCTTAGCGTAGTAAAACAAAATAATAATACCAACATTTTACACCAAAAAAATGTTTTTGATTTTAAAAAATCTGATCAAAATGAACAAATTTATCATTTTTACATTTATAATGAATACATTTAATCTGAGTTTCCATATTTTGACAAAAGATGAGCTACAATTTTGATTAGGTTGAGTGGAAGTTTCATCCTGCGTAGCAACTTGATTATCTGCCACACAATCGCACTCTGATCCACATTTATCTTGGCGGTTTGCCAGAGCTGCTTTCACACTCACTGCAGCTCCGCACCCCCCCCCACCCCTTTCATCTGAAGCTCAACCCTTTGGACACGCCCCGCCACCCCGTGTCCCACATTACACTTGTACATCATCGACCAATCTGTCGGCGTGGTCCATCGATCCCTTGTTGTTTCACATCACACATCACCCGTAGCTTTATGATTTCCTGCTCAGCTCTCCCTCGCTTCCCCTCAGCCGTCCAGGTGCGAGGGCCCCCTCAGCACCCTCAGCTCTCACTCTTACAGGTAAGAGGGGGCGGTGGCATGCAGGAGAAATGAGTCACTTGTTCCTCCAGCGAGGGGCTCGGTGGAGTTAGCCAGCGCTAACGGTAGAACAGCATGCGCCATCGTGGGCAGCAGCAGCGCCTTTTCCAGTAGACCTCATGTATGACAGTAAGGGTGTTCAGGCAGCACCTACACACATTGCCTTAGAGAGTAGGTCGAGCGCAGTCTGGATGTGTAAGCCAGTGGGAGGAGATGCAAGCTTGCTTTGTTGCTGCTGCTGCTGCTGCTGCCTACAGCTGCTTCACAGCTGCCAGAACACTAAAGAGTTAATCAAAGGGCGGACACCGTGGATGCATGCGAGAGTCTGCATAAAAGTCATATGCAATTGTGAAAATTGTTCAGTAGTATTAATCTTGGCACAAAGTGGTTTTTTTTAATGGGAAAAAATATTATATAGCAATAGACAAATAAAATTAAAAGATTAAATTGATTAAAATTCAAATTAAATTGATTAGGCTTATGGGTTATAGTGCTGTCAGTTTTTTAAACAAATAATACAATTATAAATAAATACATTTTTATAAATAAAAATGCACTTATCTAAAAATGTACTTTTTTAAAACGTTTTTTTTTTTTTTTTATCTTAAACAAGGTTTATGACCTAAAGCAACGTTTTAATGTTAGTGGGGTTTTTTTACATAAACTGCTCACTTCATTCTCTCTACAACATTTCCGTTGAGTTTAGGTCAGGACTTCGACTCGCCCCTTCTAGAACATTAACTTTATTCCTCTTAGCTGTTATTTGATATAATGACTTGTGTGCTTAGGGTCATTGTCTTGCTGCATGAACCACTTTCTCTTGAGATTCAGTTCACAAGTCTGGACACTTTTCTTTAGATTTTGCTTCCATAATTCAGAATTCATCGTTCCATTGATGATGGCTGGCTGTCCTCAGCGTGTTTCACAAATGGGATCTTTTTTCTTATGCTGGAATGCAGCGCTGCAGTGCTTTCCTTTCTCCAAATATTGTTCTTCTCATATTAAAAAAAAATTTCTATTTTGCTCTCATCCATCCATTTTTCCAAAAGCTTTCTCTCATGTATATGTGATTCTAATTAAACTGTAATTAGACAGAAATGTTTTTGTACAGCAGCATGGCTTTCTTCTTTCAGCCCTTTCCAGTATATGATGTGAGAGGGGGGCTTTAGTTGCTTAGAAATGAAAGTGATTGCTATAAATTACTGAGCTGATTCATTGAGAATGTGAATTGTAGTCGATTGTGTCAATTGAGCAGACTTTAATTGTGCAGTTGTAGATGGCATTGGTGAGATTATGATGGGCTTTCTTGGTGAGAAGTTTGGAAATGACTAAGCTAACTCAATGACTGATATAAAATCACTAATGTTTGTGTGTATTTCTTGTAATTTTATTGTTCGTTGACATCCGGATAAACAGCTTTACATATTCCAGTTTGACTCTTGCACAGTACTGTATGTGTATCTAAGCACTGACTGTTGGACTTTGTTGGACTTGGAACTGATAGTCCCTAAATGTGGTCGACCAGCCAAGACATGTTTGGTGTGTGAAGTTAGCTTATGTAGTTCGGGCGCTGCAGTGCTAATGTAGCTAACAAGTAAATGGGGGGCAGTGGTGGACTAGTGGTTAGGACACTGACCTGAACACTACTGAGGTCCCCTTGAGCAAGGAACAGTCCCACAACGCTGCTCCGTCTTGGAAGTCGCTTTGGATAAAAGTGTCAGCCAAATGGCTAAATGTAAAATGTAAATGTAATTAAAATGTCTTATGGCCAACTAGCTACGATGCTAATGTAGCTAACAAGTAATGGAAATGTTTGATGGCCAATTAGCTACGATGCTAATTTAGCTAACAAGTAATGGAAATGTTTGATGGACAATTAGCTTTGCTCAAACTACACTTCTGTATCCTGACACAACTACCTAAAACCTTGACACTTTTGTTGTTACCCTCAGTCTCTCTCTACCTCTCTCTCTCCTTCTCCCTTTCTATTTCCAGGATATCGTATACAACTGTATACAGGGAGATCATTTTAGTAAATGTGTCTGTAATCCTGTGTAAGGTTAGAACAGTAAAGTGAGCACCGTAAGGTTAGCACAATAAGGTTAGTACAGTAAGGTTAGCGCCATTAGGTTAGCATAGTAAGGTTAGCGCCATTAGGTTAGCGCAGTAAGGTTAGCACAGTAAGGTTAGCGCCATTAGGTTAGCACAGTAAGGTTTGCATAGTAAGGTTAGCGCAGTAAGGTTAGCACAGTAAGGTTAGCGCCATTAGGTTAGCACAGTAAGGTTTGCACAGTAAGGTTAGCGCCATTAGGTTAGCACAGTAAGGTTAGCACATTAAGGTTAGCGCCATTAGGTTAGCACAGTAAGGTTTGCACAGTAAGGTTAGCGCCATTAGGTTAGCACAGTGAGGTTAGCACAGTAAGGTTAGCACATTAAGGTTAGCGCCATTAGGTTAGCACAGTAAGGTTAGCGCCATTAGGTTAACATATTAAGGTTAGCACAGTGGAGTTTAGTAGCGTTTGAGCCTTGAGCTCCAGTGCAAAGCTGATGAAGCAGACTTCTGTTATCAGATGTGGCTTGTCTACAAGGGGAAAATAGTGTAAATTACAATTTTCTATATGCGTTATGTGCTGTTCTTGGAAGGCAGCACCATTTAATGCGAATAGGGCTATTAATAAAAACAGGAACTGGGTTTTATGTAGGTGTCTGTGTACGCAAGTAACTTATTTCAGTTGCCTTTTTAGGCAGTAATTTATTGAGGGCTTTGGAATAATAAACGTTGAAGACCTCATCTCTGATTTCCGTGTCTGGAAACTCTCGAGTGAACTAATCTGAACAAGACTTTTTCATAACGAGCGCTCCTCGCTACTTCAGTAACAAGTGCTGCCAAAATGTCTTGCCACATCTTCCTGAGATAGGGGGGCACTGCCGCGATAAGCATATCAAATGTAGATCCAGGAATGGGTCAGCGTTGAGTAGATGGAAAACACAAACCCTGCACCTTTACTGACTGAGCGACCGCAGTTCAGTGGGGGTGACGGAGACAAAGAGACAGACAGACAGACAGACAGATGACATTGATGTCAACCATGCTATTTATAGACTTGCAGGATATGACATTCTCGCTCTCTCTCTCTCTCTCTCCCTCTCTCTCTCTCCCTCTCTCTCTCGGTCACACTCTCTCTCATACACACATGCTATGGTAGGAGGTAATTGAGGTTTGTTTGCATAAAACTGTCACTTTACACCCTTTTGTTTGTTTAGTCCTTTTTAAAGGGAAATTCCAAAAAAACTCAGTCATTTATAGTGTTTTGATTTGAAGTGCCTGGTTCTAGAGAAACTCACCAGAGTCAGAATTTGTTCACAACAGTGGACAAGAAAGTTATGACATGAAATGGTTATGAATACACTGTCCGAAGCCTCACCGTTTTGTGATAGCTAGGCTCTGGCCTTCACTGTTTTTTTGTGATTGGTCCGTTCAATGACCCTTTTTGTCAGTGAGATGCATTTAAAGGTAAAGAACCTGTTAAAGGTATAAAGTGAAAGTGACTATTTGTCATTGTGAACACACTCAAGCATCATTAACATAATGCAGAGGGTTCTAGGAACTTTGGACTTTTACACACGCACTGGCATAGTCATTTAATGAATATATACATTTGCTCTGTAACAATCTATGCTCATCTATTATTTAAAATTATTACTGTAAATTTTTTTTATAACATTATTAAAATATTTAATTATGAAATGCATTATTTGTATTTTAATTATTGTTCAATTTGTTTTTAATTATTACAGTTATTTAAATATTTTTTTTTTTAATATAAACATTAAAAATATTTGTTATAAAGTGCGTTATTTATATTATTTAGGACTTTTTTAGAACAGATTTATACTTTTTGAAGGTTCTCGCACACCTCATTTTCAGACATGGTCCTTTAGGGAAGTAATATTAATATAATTTTTTTTTTTTTTTTTGCTGAAGAGGGACAGAAAACTTTCCCGCCAGATTTCCCGCCATCAACATTACATTGCTGTAGACGTCATGACCACTGGTTCCTTTCACCATCAACATTTGACCGCAGTTAAGCATTTCAGGCCACTTTGCTCACATCTTTTAAAATTCACACCCAAAATGGCATTTATCATAAAATATGAACAGTATCAGGAAGGTTAAAAATCGATTTAGGAGTGATGTACACACTGTATGTCCAAAATTATGTAGACACCTCACATTGTGCACACATTGCTGACAGATCCGTTCAGTTGTGCATGCGCAGCTTCACAGAAAAGCACTGACCAGTCGTAATAGGATGTTCTGTAGCAGCGACTCAAACCTCACGTCACTGTGCACCATACCAAGTGTAATTTCGAGGGGTGCAAAGTTGGAGCAGAGTGATCTTTGAAGCGTCTTCGGAAGCTCCAGTGATGTTTCTGATTCAGCGACTCTCTTACGGAGGAATGCAATCAAATCCTCACAGCCATGTTCCAGCACTGCAGTTTACATATTGAAATCACAGCTTTCAGTGTGATTGTCTTTCATGGGCGGCGCGGGAGGAAGTGGCCTGTTTTGTTTCCCTTTTTTTCTGAAATATGTCATTATTGCGAATAAAGCGAGCTGCTTAGAAATGGCTCGGCTGCTGCCACACTCCTAATTTCCCCTCAGGAGAAAGATGACACGGCGCTTATGAGTCTTGTGGGTTTTTGGGGTTTTTAAATGCAGAACTCACTTTGCTGTTAATGAATCCAAGCCCCCACGGCAGCAGGCTGGGGTGCTTTACACCAGGCGTGACGATCGTCAACGCTGGGGCAGTGGTGGTGTGACGGTTAGGGAGTTGACCTGGAGGTCGCCGGTTCAAATCCCAAACCAATACAACCACGACTGAAGCACCTGTGAGCAAGGTACTGTCCCCAAACGCTTGTCCCCAGGCGCTGCCCACTGCTCTCGCACGGATGGGTTAAATCCAGAGCTCGCGTTTTGTCGTGGTTACTCTCATTCACACACAGGGCACCACAACAAAACGTGACCTCTGCTTTTAGCCCAACTTGGGCAGCTATGAGAAGCACAGGGGTAGTGTAGTGGGGCAGCTCAAGGGTACCTCAATGGTACCCCAGTCAAGACTTGAACCTGCGGCCTTCTGTTCACAAGGGCAAGGTCCTCACCACTAAGCCAGCACTGCCTGCGGACATCAAGTGAAAGTGGCTTGTTATTGTGAACACACCCAAGCACCACAAGGTAATGTGACCCCTGCATCACACGTGGAGAAACAGCAGCTGTCTACATCAGCCGGGGAGCAGCGTAGCAAGGCGGTACCTTGCATGAGCCTGCGGCCTTCTTTCACAAGGTCCTCACCAATGGCCTCTGTGCACTGTGTGTTGTGTTCACAGTGATAGAAAATCACACACTTTTCTTTACCACCTCTGTGCTTTTGGCCTGAGATGATCTGGAGCTGACGTGTGTATTGTCGCTGGTCAGCGAATGATCACATTTCCGAGGTAATTCTTCAGAGTGCGCCTCCTGTCAAATATAGTAAAGAAAGAGAAACCAGGGCGGGGTCAGAGGGGTGCCCGCATTTTGGGGGTGATGATGACATTATAGCTATTAGTAATAACTGTGTCTGAAACCGCTGTGGCTTGCCTTCTGCCTCTTCCTCCTTGTCCTCAGTGAGTGCTGTGAAACACACCGCAGTTTATGACTCACCGGAGTGTTTTGAAAACTCCCGTCGTTGTGCCAAGTGTTTGATATTGCTGCGAGATTTCGCTCAGCGTATCTGATCTTGACTAAACGTTGACCGACCTGTCTGACATTTTGTTAGGTCATAGGAAACGGTGACCTCAGATAGCCTTTTTCGTTTTAGGCTTCTCAGGAAAGTGTATTTGGGTTTGGCAGCAGTTCATGATAATTCCTCCAGTGACACTCAGACAAGGGCGGTGTTTTTTTTTTTTTTGTTTGTTTTTTTTTTTGCCTTTTTTTTCTCTCCTTTCAGGGACGTCTGGTTGTAGCGTAATCACAGGCTAAGCATTAAACTTGTCGCAGCTACCCTGAACATTACGTAAGTACATGGAAGTGCACATTCTCCTCATTCTCACCCTGTCTCTCACCCCCGCCCTTCCTTGTTATTTCTGCATCGCCAAAAACGTAGCTTTGCAGAGGAAAAGAACGGCTTTCGGTGTCGTCTCATTTCTAAATCAAGGACAAAAAAAGATGGATTTTAAGTGGCTTTTCCCCGACTGACTGCAGAAAACCGGTCCTACTCCGTCAGATATGCTGAAGATGAAATATTTGAGCTTCCTCTCTGCACCCACCATAAGTCAGTGCTTCTGAAACCAGTCCTCAGACCCGCAGCTGTGCAGTTTGTGTTGCCAAAAATATCAGAACCTTGGGAACCACTGAACATTTTCGAAACGAATTTCTGTAAACGAGACGCACGATTGTGAGGAACATTGTTAAAGAACCACCACATAAATGTTCCAGGTTTTCCTCCCAGGACTGGACATTAAAGGGTTAACTGAGACTTAATCTACTCTTTGATTTTATCGTGTGCTGTGTATGTCAGCATGAGCTAAACCGTCCGTGCGCTGTTGTTTTTTTCTCCTCAGATAACAGCGATTTGATTGCGTGCATGGTGGTGAGCAAGGACGGGATCCAGGCCCAGCGGTTCTTGGCTGTGGACGTGTATCAGATGAGTCTTGTGGAACCGGAGACCAAGCGCTTGGGCTGGGGAGTTGTCAAGTTTGCCGGCCTCCTACAGGTCTACGTTCGCTCTCCTAATCTCTTAATATCGCTTATTTTCATCGCCAGCATGGATTTCTTCAGTCACGTGATCATACGGTCATAACCAGCTGCATAAACAAACCAAATGTCACATTCCTGTACAGAGTCTGAGCATTTGGCTTGGTCTTCATAGCCGTAAACATCGATGTCGCCTCACAGGGGACGAGGATAAGGACGGTTGATGTTCAGTGTGTTTAATAAGACCAGCAGGCGGTAATGGAAGACTAGGAGGCAGCTTGGTTTACAGTGGGTCACTCGATTCATAAATCACCCTAGAGTTTAATTTTACAGTTTGGGCACTGAGGGGAAAAGTGTTCAGTTTACATAATAGACGCCCATTTTGGTTACAGCAGCAGAAAAACAATTTGTAAGGAAAAAATATATTTTTTTGGAAGGCTGAAGAGGAAGGTTTGTTCCTTCCTCAAGCAAAGCATTGGTTTCTTACATAAGGCAGTAACTCGCCCCTAAACTGCAGAATTACAAGCATAATTTATGGACTGATGGGCCCTCCAGGTCCAAAGGCAAAGTAAGTCTAGTGCTAATAGTTTCTATTGCAACACTAACAAGCAGCATATGCCAAAGGCTACAGAACGTTTTGCCATTTATACTCTACATATTAAGAACCCGGTGTAACAGAGTTTTTTTTTTGTTCCTGAGTACGTAGCGTATTTTCTCCCAATCTCATACGCCTAAAATCAACAGAAAGTGGCTGTTGTTCAGGGCAGTGGAGGCCTAGTGGTTAGGACAGGTCGCAGGTTCGAGTCCCTGGGCACTACTGAGGTTCCCTTGAGTAAGGTACCGTCCCACTACACTGCTCCCTGGGCGCTGTTGGTAGCTTCCCGCTGCTCCACGTGTGCACGTGTGATGGGTTAAATGCAGAGCTCACATTTCGTTGTGGCGCTTGAGTGTGTTCACAATGACAAACAGCCACTTTCACTTCACTTGTTCCACAAAAACGTTGCTTCTGTGCTCAGAACAGTAACATTTTGAAATGTATGTGTTTTTTATGAACATTCTCCATTCGCTAAGTAGAAGTTCCAGAATATTCTGGAACTGTGAGAATTGTCCAGAAGTTTCTAGTACTTGCTGGACGATTTTAGAACTTTCTAGAAGTTGTGGGACTGTCCAGAAAAGATACAAATTCACCTGTTTTGCCATTATAAATACAAACCATTTGTGGGCTGTGGTCATAAAATGAAAGTTTGTGATGAACAGAGCAATTTGTACACAGGATTTAGACATAAGCAGTTAAAATCAAACACTTAGTATCCAGAAACACAAACTGTGTGTCCACTTCTTGCAATAATTCTGTCGAGCTGTTTGTAATTATACTGTCATGGCGTCTCCTATGAAAATGGAGTGTTATCGATATTTTCCAGAGTATTAATAGTATATATTGCAATGCATTCTCAAGGTTTTGCTTTCGTATACAAAAGAGTGTTTATGAGAACGATTGTGATTTTAAAGTGTTTGTGGTGTTGCTGGTGTTACAGGACATGCAGGTGTCTGGGGTGGAGGATGACAGCAGAGCTCTAAACATAACCATCCACAAACCCACATCCAACCCTCACGCCAAGCCCCTCCCCATCCTGCAAGCCTCCTTCATCTTTGCCGATCACATTCGCTGCATCATCGCTAAGCAGCGACTGGCCAAGGGTCGCATTCAGGCCCGCCGCATGAAGATGCAGAGGATAGCCGGTCAGTCTTCCACCTCAGCGATGTGCGGCCTTCGCATATTAACGAGTGCAACACTAAGTGCAACAGTCAGGTCACAGGTTTCACCCTGTTCATACAAGGTGATAACATCTGATCACAACCGGGCAAGATTTACAGCCATTTTCAGACGTCTTTAATTCGTCCCATTTCTGATCAGCCATAACATTAACACCACCTGCCTAATATTGTGTAGGCCCCTCCTGCTGCTGAAGCAGCTCTGACTGTGGTGCACTGTGTGTTCTGACCGCTTTCTATCAGAGTCAGCGTCACTTTTTACACCACAGTAGCTCTTCTGTGGGATCAGACCAGATGAGCTAACACCACATGCATCAGTGAGCCTTTGGTGCCCATGACCCTGTCGCAGATTCACCGCTTGTCCCTCCTTGGATCACTTTTGATAGATACTAACTACTGCACACCTGGAACACTCCACAAGAACCACAGTTTTGGAGATGCTCTGACTAGCCATCACACTGCCAGTTTTTCCTGCTTCCAGCACATCAACTTCAAGAACTGACTGTTCACTTGTCTCTAATATATCCCACTCCCCTGACAAGTGCTATTGTAATGAAATAACTAGAGAGTCAATGTTATTCACTTTACCTGGCAGTGGTGTTAATGTTATGGCCGATAAGGCAACTGATGTGTGTGGTCATCTGCGTCTGTTTCAAGTGTTTTATAATAACTTGACGTGGCTCAGCCAATCAGATATAACTGCATATTTTATCAACTATCTTTCTCACTACACAAGTTCACTTTCCTCTTGTTTTGGCTCTGCTCAGTGTTGTGCAAGGGCATCTTAAGAACTGTAGGAGATTATCTGTGAGATGGTGTTCCACTTGCTTGGGCTTCAAAGAAGCTCTCGTCATTCTTACACAAGGAGTTCCTGGGGTGGGGGTGGGGGGGGGGATTTATGTAAGCCAGCGTACTAAAGGTCCAGTTCTGTCATTTGGTATGCTTGAGCATGGAAGTTAACTGTGCTGGACAATGACCATGTGGATCAGACCTGGAATACCCTGATGTGCCCGTCATGGCCAGAGCTATGGGCTCTGTTTAAGAAAGAAGCATGATTGTAGCTGTGTTTACTCCAGGGGTGGGCAGCTCCGGTCCTGGAGGGCCATTGTCCAGCACAGATTGATAATTCCTTTTCTTTAAACACACTCACTGCACCTGGCATTTAACAGATGAGCTCAATCAGGTGTGTTGGACCAGGGAAATCACCAAGATGTGCTGGACACTGGCCCTCCAGGTTTGCCCACCCCTGGTTTACACTAAAAACATACATTTTTAATTCCTGCTTCCTCATGAGAGGGGTTACTCTGCTTTAGTTGGAAGCATCTAAAAGCAGTAACGTTTGTGTGTGTGTGTGTGTGTGTGTGTGTTTAAATTTTGCATGGAAAACATATATCTGTTTTAAGGCTGCTGCTAATCTGTGATTCTGGTTCTCTCTCTCTCTCTCTTACTCTCTTATCTCTCTCGCCCATCTTTCTTTCTTGCGCAGCTCTTCTGGACCTTCCTGTCCAGCCATCCTCCGAAGTGCTGGGCTTCAGCCAGCCGCCTGCCACTACTTCCCAGCTGCCCTTCCGTTTCTACGACCAGGCGCGACGAGGCCCCGCTTTCGCCACTGTGGAGAAAGTTCCAGGTAACGAAGTGAAAAAACGAGAACGACAAGCAGAGCTGCTCTCCAGCTCCTACACGACACAATGTTTAACATTCAAGGCCCGCAGTGTTTTGTGGGTATAGCTGTGGTTTTATGTCTGCTGTAAAAGTGAAATGTGATATATGGCCGTTAAGCATTTATTCATTAGGAATGTAAATAAACAGTCCATTCCAAATAAAAGTGCAAAGAAATTCAGTTTTCTCTCAGAGAACAAGAGTGAGCACTGAGAGGTCAGGAACCATGTTCACACACTTAATGCTAAGCTAAATAGCGTAGTACATAAGATTTGGCTGTACATGTGGGCAGTGGTGGCCTAGTGGTTAGAACAGTGCCTTTGAGACCTGAAGGTCACAGGTTCGAATCCCGGCCCGGGCACTACTGAGGTGAGTAAGGTACCGTCCCACTACACTGCTCCCCGGGCGCTGTTGGTAGCTGCCCGCTGCTCCACGTGTGCACGTGTGATGGGTTAAATGCAGAGGTCACATTACGTTGTGGTGCTTGAGTGTGTTCACAATGACAAATAGTCACTTACACTTCACTACATTCCAAGCTGGATGGGTACTCCATATTGGTTGTGGGACAGCCACAGTTTGTTGTTTAGTCTTTATCCAGCAGAACTATCTGACAGCAAATATAATTTACCATTGACATTTAGTCCTAGTGGTAAGGACATTGCCCTTGGGACCTGAAGGTTGCAGGTTCAAGTCCCGGTCCAGGCACTACTGAGGTTCCCTTGAGCAAGGTACCGTCCCACTACACTGCTCCTTGTCTTGGAAGTCGCTTTGGATAAAAGCATTAGCCAAATGAATAAATGTAAATATAAATATGTTAAATAAGTTAAAAAATTTAAATATGTTAAAAATGTTCTTTGTTAAAAATACTAACTCTGTCTGGGAAAAGTCCAGCCATTATTAACCGTTTAATCAAAAAAATGAAAAAATTATTTGTATTTATATTCAATTTTGACAATAATAACAATATGTTGAATTTTTTATTTAAGCAAATATAAAATGTCTTCACATATGTTAGTACAACAGAACCATCAGCAGCTATGATGCCTGTGTCTAACATCTAGTGAGGAAGCCCATTGAAAAGCTCTATGAATGAAGGACAGCGCTTAATCCCGTGGATTCAAATGATAGAGACGGGACAGGTCAGGTCAGCGTGAGTTAAACTCAGTGCATGTTTCAGTTAGGGACGTAAAAATGCGCTCAACCCAATGGTCAGAACACTAAAAGGTTGATATAGAGAACGGTTTGTGCCGTGTCAGTGTAATCTGGCAGCCATGGAGAGTGGGCCAGCATGCACATGTGTGAACAAGGGTGACTTCTGTGTACCAGTTAGTGTGGGCGCTGGACGGTGATGATGACTGGCTGCGTGGCCATAGCATTCAAAGTGACCGAGCAAGTCCAGCAACGATTCTGCATCCAATTTTACGTTAAGCTTGAAAGTTGGTCTGTGAATTAGAATGAAAATGACCTTTGAAAGGGAAAAGACTTCCGACCGTCGGTGAGATTCAGGAAAAGACGATGAGGCAGCTGTTGGAATTAACAAAGGATTTTGCTAAGTGTTCACAGCGGCAGAGATGCTGGGAGAACTGTGTGAGGTCCCGAGGTGGCAACTTTGAAGGGATTGAGGCGTTGTCGTCTTATGTACAGTGTTGCTTGTATCTTCTTGAATAAATATAAGATGTATCATAAATACAATGTATTAATATATATAAATATAATATTACATGTGTTAATATTAAAATAGTACGTTATAATACTTTATATATGTATATGGATGCTCTAAATTGCTGTAGGTGTGAGTGTGTGTATGAATGGTTGTCTGTCTGTGTGTTGCCCTGCGATGGGTGGAGCCTCCTGTCCTGGGTGACCCCGCCTTAGGCCCGCAGTCAGCTGGGATTGGCTCCAGCTTCCCCGCGACCCGGAAACAGAAGAAGCCGTTTCGAAACTGGATGGATGAATATTAAATATATGAAATAGATTAATACATGTAATAAATATGTACATATATAATCTTACATGTATTAATATGAAATATTATGAAATACTTTCCTAACAGACCTCATATACTAGGAGGCGATGCTGCATGTAAATCGTTTTTATAGGGTCTGGGTTGTTGATTATGTTGGATCTGAACAACAGCGAGGCAGCGGCAATGTTGAGATCATAGCTTTTAGCCTATTAGCCGATAGCCCGACCTTACCTTTAACATCCTACTTCTGCTTTCTCCAGAATTTCTGGAGCAGTTCTCCATCTCAAGACTGTGGTTTTGGTTGTGTTGTTTCATTTAATTTTCAGCCTGATCCTGTTGCACATGTGGCTTCCTCTGAGCCTGACCATGATAAGTCACAGCCTGCTGTCAAGATCATCCAAACGTACTTAGATTTCACATTTCTCCTTTTCAGTCTCAGTCCAGTGGAGCGAATTGCCCCTGGTTTTAAAGGGAATTTTAACGTGGCTGCTCTGATGCCTGTTCAGATGAACACAACACGTGTACACGTCCTGTTTGTGCATCTCCTGACATGTTCAGTGGCTTATTGGATGATTAAAAGAAAACATTATGCCCATTATTCATTATGGGATGTATTTCACTCATTATTCATAACTGTCATTGTCATTTGTGGTTGATTTATGTCTTGTTGACGTTCTTAAGTGATATTTATCTCTTTCTACTCATTGAGGCCTATTTTACTTTCTGTTTTGGCTGAAATTGTGAAGATCAGAAATTATATATTTGTGGTGTAACACACACATATGTGTGTGTATTATTTATATATATATATATATATATGTGTGTGTGTGTGTATTATATATTTGTGTGTGTGTGTGTGTGTGTATATATGTGTGTGTGTGTGTGTGTGTGTGTGTGTATTATGTGTGTGTGTGTGT
>JBBPDA010129203.1:0-23843 GCA_037974385.1 Arnoldichthys spilopterus | reverse complement strand
AAATCAGTGTTTGTTTGTTTTTCTTTATTAAATTATATTTATTGCTTGAAAACATTGCACTTGCTTCCTCGAACACCCACCATTCGTTACACAAATCTAAAAGTAATTATTAATTCATATTATTTTTTTTGGACATTAATGGAAATTACTTATTATTTTCTGGAAAACGTAATCTTACGTTAATCTATAAAAGCCGAACAAATTTGTACCAACTAAAAAGTGCAAGAGTCCTTTCAGTATTTAAAAGAAATGCCACGGTCCCTGTCTTGGCTCCGAATAAGTATGCCAGTCATGTGTTATTACCTTTCCATGCCTCAAATAAAATCTTCATAAATAGCATAAAGCAAAGCTTACAGAGCTGTTTCTGAATGAGTCTGGCCTATTTAGTTTATCTGGGCACATTCTCTTTATCAGCACACATTTCCCAGACTTTCCTATTTGCGTAATTAATTCTCTGATAGAATTGTGCTTGTGAATGTGAGAATTTGCTCAACACTGTTCATTAACTGTGCAGTCAGCTGTCACTGTATGTACACAAATTATGACCCGCAAAGACATGCTCATATTATGTATGCATGAAATTGATGTTTTGTGAAATGTATTGTTCTGTCAGAGACACATGGGTTGTGCAGGTAATGAAATTACACTACTTTGTAACAGAAAAATGCAATTGCATAAGTGTAACGTGTCGCTTTGAACTGTTTCCCCAACACTGTTTATGATACTATCATTCACATGACAAGATCATATTAACATAAAATTGGTAGTCAGTCTCCAGAATAAACATTGTTTTCATATTTATGTAATTTTGTTAAATAAAATAAGAAGGAAGCCCAGGCTTGAAGCCAATTACCACATTAGACAAACAGCAACTGCCAGCAAATCTTTATGACATTGCCAAATACAACAACTTGTATTTAATTCTTGCATATACATTGCTTGTAGAGTCTGTATATATCCTGACAAAATCTGCATTCAATGAATACTGCAGTATACTACAGTAACGTGTTACTGTATAAAGTAGTACCGAAGTTGCTGTTGATAGCTGCTTGTAAAAAATTGGCCTTAACAGAAAGAAAAGCAGTTTTATTTTCTTTGTGAAATTTACACAGCATTTCTAAGCACTGTCCAGCAATGAAGACGAATATCGTAAATATAAAAATATTTTTAAAAAATCATTTTTAAACATTTTACCAGATTTTGATGCCTATATCTAATCGTCTAAGTAAAAAAAACAGAGGGTTTGCTGAATAAGTTCAGCTGGCATGCTTCTTATGATAAGCCTTTAAAGCACAAGCTTATTAGTAATTCTTTGTGAGTGTTATTGCTTATGTTCCATCCTGCTGCGTGTCGACATTATGCAGTAACATAAACGAGGCCGATGGTTTTAGCTACTGTCAAAATGGATTATATAAGAAAGGAAAGAATGATTTCTCAAAGCACTGTTTCTTTCACATGCATGTTCACACAATAACCCTTGTCATTCCATCACTAAAATAGTCCTCCATAGAAAACAATAAAGAGTAACATGATCTTGCACAGCACTGGAATGTACATATCTACTTTAGCCCTTTGTCATATACACATGTAAGTGCGGGAGCAGGAATGACGTACTTTATGTTATGTTCCGATGCGCAGGGCTACATTGTTGTAGAAACTGAAACTTATTGTGCTAACTTATTGAAGCAGTGCAGTAAGAACACTCTTTTGTATATTTTGATTGGCAGATTGGGTGGAATTTAGCCCCTATGAGATTGGCATGGCTAAATATGGCACGTTCATGACCCCTGACCTTTTTGGGAGTAAGTTCTTCATGGGAACAGTAGTGAAGAAGTATGAAGAGAACCCTCTGCATTTTTTAATGGGTAAGATGCGACATCATGCAATTTCTCTCATCCCATAACTTGCTACCTTATTTCCAATCTAAATTCTTTTATTTCACAAGCAAAAACATGATGACACTACTGAGGATTCTCCAGTGGAACCAGCACATATCCACATATCCAAATCTCCTACTAATGGGATCAGGGTGTACATGTATTTTTCTGGCTTGTGTTTTGAAATGACACAAAACCCATTTGTATTTCATCCATACTGTAAGGATATCTGGAGGAAATTCAGCTCTGTAGGCATTTGGAAGCTCAACTCCCAAAGTTCTTAGAGTCTAGTTCATGTTCCAGAGACACCAGCATTGGTTTAGACCAGGTTCACCTGATTACTAGGCTTTTTTTTATGCAGGAAATCAGTAGTCTACCTTTTGTAAGGGTTGTTAAGTTCTTCTAAAATCTTGTTTATCTCTCCTGGTTTTTCATCCTGCCTCTTTTGTACTTTGGTTTTTGGATTAGCATTTTGATTGTGTAGCATTTGTAATTTACGAAGCATGATTCTTTCTTTTTCTTTTTTCTTATTTGTTGAAAGGCTGATTTGAATGTTTTCTTTTTGTTTTTGATTTGTAAGACATGAGTAAAGCTAAACAAAATAAAAAATGTAAAAATATAGGATGTTAATAATGCTATATTAAAAAGTATAAATGTTTTTTTTTCTTTAGGGGTGTGGGGCAGTGCTTTCTCCATCCTCTTCAACAGAGTGCTGGGGGTGAAGGATGTGCCTGGTGGTAGCACCATGGAGGAGGAGCTGGGTATGATGCACAGGGATATTACTCATATATACACAGATCAGCCATAATATTAACATCACTTACAGGTGATGTTACAAGTGAATAACATTGATTATCTAATTATTTCATTACAATGGCACCTGTCAATGTGGTGGAATATATTCGGCAACCAGTGAATAGTCAATTCTTAAAGATGATGTGGTGGAAGCAGGAAATGTTGCCGACCATAAGGAATAGACAACTGAGTCAATGCATCTCCAGAACAGCAGGTCTTGTGGAGTGTTCAAGGTATGCAGTAGTCATTACCTACCAAAAGTGATCCAAGGAAGGAGAACCAGTGACAAGATAATGGACACCCAAGGGTCACTGATGCATGTGGGGAGTAAAGCTAGCTTTTCTGGTTCAACACCACAGAATGTATGATAATGTGTATGATAGAACAGATTACATAGTGCACCACAGTCAGAGCTGTTTCAGCTGCATAAATGGGACCTACTCAATATTAGGCAGGTGAGGTTAATGTTATGGCTGATCAGTGTATACTGATATTATAACTTATAACATATACACATCACCCACACGGGCGGGACGGTGGTACAGTGGTTAGTGCTGGTGCCTCACAGCGAGAAGGTGCTGGGTTTGATCCCTGGGTCGGCCACAGGTGCCTTTCTGTGTGGAGTTTGCAAACTCTCCCTGTGTTCGTGTTGGTTTCCTCCAGATGCTCTGGTTTCCTCCCACTGTCCGAAGGCTTGCAATAGGTTGATTGGAAACACTAAATTCCCTGTAGGTGTGAATGTGTGTATGAATGGTTGTCTGTCTGTCTGTCTGTGTGTTGCCCTGCGATGGGCCTCCTGTCCTGGGTGTACCCCGCCTTAGGCCCACAGTCAGCTGGGGTTGGCTCCAGTTTCCCCGTGAACCCCCCCGTGACATCACCCACACTAAAAACAGATTTATACTTTAACAAAGAGGAATTATAATCATCAGGTTAATTTTTAAAGGTTACCACCAGTAGCATTGTTAACATGGATTAATCCTGAATCAGGAATCACTATGCAAACCACAAGCAGGCTGAACTGTAAGAACATTCCATTTTAACTGAGTTTTTTTGGTTAACTAATTTTGGTTGAAAGTTTGTCAAACTCATATTTTTGTGCTACATCTCAGTCAGATCAACAGTACAATTAGATTTTCTTTCTTTGATTTTCTAGATTTTCTTAGAATTAAACTTTCTGTTTTTCCAGTAGGGGGCGCATCTTTTTTTTTACTCTCTCTGTAACATAGAATGCTGTAACGTCAGTAAGATTTGAACTAATGAGCTTACGGCCTACTCACCCACCAGATCACTCATATCAGCAAGGGAACAGCCCTTGGAGATTCCATCCCCACGTGAGATCAAACACCACTCCAGACTCTTCTCCTTTATTATTCCTCAATGGTGGAATGAGCTGCCCAGATACATTAGAACTGCAGAGTCTCTCTCCATATTCAGGAAGCATCTCAAGACACCCTACCTCAGCACATAAGCCTATCAGTCACGTACAAACTATCGCTACCTGATAACCTCCTAGAGAATGCCTGCCGTAAGTGTTGCCTATGCAGCTCTAATGCTTGATTGTTCCTGTGTCCTGGAAGTCGCTTTGCATAAAAGCGTCAGCCAAATGAATTCATCTAAATGTAAATATAAATGTTTTGTCTTGATCACACAGTCTAAAAGTATTTGGAACCCCATTTAACATACATCCCATTTCCATGGGAACTAGTACAACATGTAGGAAATTTCACGGAAGGCTAAAGTGTTTACAGAGGCTGATACATTACTGGGAAAAACAGTGACGTCTAGATTCTGGCTGCCAAAGCTGAAACTTTCTGTTTTTGACACAGAGGTTTCCTAAACTGCAGGTGGAAATTAGTAGTTAACATTGATTTTGTTATGTAAGCTCAGTTTAAAATGTACTGACTGGGATGTAGTACTAAGCAATTAGACTTGGGGACACATGTCTAAACGAAGCTGAGTTGCCACAAAAAAGCAGTTACTTTTGAATTTAATAAAAAAAAGATCAAATAAATAATATCAAAACAGTTATTTTTTTCATCTTAAATAAATCATTTGAAAATATTATTTGTTCATTTAAAGTATTCATTTGAGTTAAAACTAAGAAGTACAACTGTAAACGAACTTTTTTTACAGTAGAGAACTCATTGGTGAGCACTGAAACGCTAAAAAAAGGAGAACAATCTTATGTTCTTCTAGTGCTATTTCTGCAAGACACACAGGAAATGAGCAGTACAGTAACCGTGCTGATAAGAAATAAGCTAGAAAATCATTGCAATCTGAAAGCCTGCCACAGTCAAACTCTTCCTGATCTAGAATAACTCTAGCCTGCATTGTTTGCCCCGTAGTTAATAAATAATAAGCTTTAGAAGTGGTTAAGATTTTGATAAAAATTTGTTGATAGATTTTTTACAATATACACAGTTGCCTCCTTGTCAGCCAGTTGATCTGTTCTGAAGAAGAGAACACCCTCTGCTGTTTCAAACACATACAAATATATAACCTGTAAACAGGACTGGGCAGCATGACAATATGTATTATTATTGTGATAAATTGCATCTTAATATGTCTCATTATGTTTTGTGAGTATATCATGATATCATCAGTACATAAAATACACTGATCAACTAGCCAACGTTTATTAATGCCAGGTTCTCATACAGTCTAAAAATCATAGATGTATGCAAAAGGTTGGGTGCCAGATGTCATGTTTTCTGAAAGTGAGTGATAATTTGTCATTGTGAACACACTACAGCACACAGTGCACCACAACAAAATGTAACCTCTGCATTTAACTCATCCATGTAGGAGCAGTAGGCAGTGCTTGAGGACAGTACCTTGCTCATGGATACCTCAGTGGCACTTGTTCCGGTCTGTGATTTGAACTGGCAACCTTTAGGTCACAGGGGCAACTCCCTAACCATTACACCACCTAAATTTAACATTTTGGATGAAAATAAAACATATAATGTGGCCTGTACAAGTTATGGCAAATTATATACTCAATGGTTTATTTTTCTCCTTTATGTCAGCAAACACACTGGAGCTTGAAAGTTTGTGAAGCCTTTATGGTTTTTCTGCATAAATATGACCTAAAACATCACCTGATTTACACGTACTAAAAGTAGATCAAGAGAACAGAGTTAAACAAATAAGATAAAAAAATTGTACTTGGACATTCATTTTTTAGAAAAATGATCCAATAGTACATATTTTGTACCTTTAGGACATATTTGCATAGAAATTTCTGAAGGGTTCACCAACTTTCAAGTGCCACTCTAAGTAGAATATTCAAATTTGCAGAACATACCACTGATTAAGTTTTTTCTCTGTGGAGGATGTGTACTTATCACTCTAAAACAAGACCTTTTTTAACCAAGGGTCATCAAACTTTGCATCAGACTGTAAGTCATGGAACGCAGTTTGAGGAAAGGGTGATCTTTAAGGGAGCTACAGAGGAAATAAGCTTCCATAATTAGGTACATTAGTTATATGGCTCCAGTGTAGGATAACAGAATCAAACTTTAGATGTCAAGCATGTGGTGGCTCATTGACTATATTTGGAGCATAAGGAGAACTGCGCAAGTTTCATTTTCACTACACTACTCCTTTAGCTGAAAGTTGTGGGTTTTGAAAGTGTCTTACAAGATTCAGGGCAGAGAGAGGGATATGAGATGCTTCCTGTGTGATGATCAGATTACTGAGCTGATGTCTTATTGTGCACAGGCTGGTGTGTAAACCTGAGGCATTAGCATGTTGCTTCTGTAACAGGGGGCTTTACATTCACAAATAATTTTGCCTTTGACTCACAGTCACAGAGAAAAAGATACTGTGGTCACATAAGATAATTAGAGTTTTGCTTTCTGTAGTGAGACATCAAAAAGGTCTCACAGGTACTGCTGTTTGTTATCAAAATGTTACGATTACGCCCATTTCACAACATGACTAAGTGTAGGTGAAGCACAAGAAACTTTGCATGCAGTCCACACCACTGTGTGATCGTCATCAGATGAACACTTCAAGCATGAGTATCAGCTTATTTGAATCCCTTTCTTACATAATTAGACAGTTATATAGCACAACTACAGATCTGTTTTTATCATGAAATTACAGTTACAAAATTTTGATGCTGTTCATGTCAGATACCTCATAATAACAGTAGCCTCTACACACTGTTATTTGAGCTGCTCTGCACATTATAGGATCATAACAAACATATTGGTGATACGTTCTCGTGTCTTCGTTCCCAAGAGAACTCTTCTACTCTTGACCTGTTTAGTGGATGTGGCTGTTGAAATAACAGTAAATTATGTTTACAGACGATCTAATTTGTCCTCTATCGCCCCCTTGACTACTGGTTGTTTTATCCTCCACAGAAACTGAATTTGTAAAGATGGAGCTTGCGTTTAGCAATGTGTTTAACAGGTGCTGTCCGTTGTGTTTGTATACCTGTGTTGAATTGTGCACTGCAGTGGTAATGTGCTCATGAACTATATAAGTACATTTTGAGAAATGCACAACTGTATTCACAGTAAGAAAATGCTCTCTTGATGTAATGCACATGAGTCATGTCTAGTCTGAAACTGCAAGTGTCACTTCAGAAACATATCTGGTCTAAACTAGCTTTAAGAAGTCCAGATTTCAACAGAATTGAAATACAAACCCAAAAAGCCAATAAATCCTTCACCAAAAGCCAATAAATCATTGCATTAATATGCAGTCAGTACTTCATACTCTTAAGTAATTTGACGTTATGTGTTAAGGCCAAAGTATGTCACTCAACAGTGCTTGTGTGTCTCATAGAACAGATAAAGCCAGAGCACATTGTGGGGGAAGACAGTCTGGATGATGAGGAGCCACGTAAAGGTCAGAACACACTCATTCTGATTCAGACCCATAATTCTGACACTATACTTGAGCTAAAATGAGAAAAACCATGCAAACCAGTTTAGGCCTTGATTTTCTAGTCTGCTTTTCTCCCGTTGCCTTCGGCTTGTAGCTGGGATGGAGGATGATCATCGACAGGCCAGCTGGATACAGCGCATGGTCACCTCGCTATTTAGTGACTCCACCCTATTTAACACGCGTGAGGGCCGAGCTGGAAAAGTGCACAACTTCATGCTGGGCCTTAACCTCAACAGTAGCATTCCTTTCTCTCCCTTTACTGAGATCCTAACCCCCAACAGTCCTGAAGAGGAAGTAGATGCTGTCACAGGTCAGCTATTATCCTCAACTGTAATGGACATAACTCTAAAATGCTACTCAACACAAATGTTTTTCTGTTTTATTTCCAGTAATGTAACAATGGTGAATGAAAGCTGAATTGAAATGCCAGTCTCGTTGATTTGTTATGTATAAAGCTACTTGATCTCCAAAAGTTTTCCTTAGTTTATTTCTGGTTAATTTTTCCTTGATTTGTGTAGCAATTTAGCAATGAGAGTAACTTGTCACTCAATCGCAATCTCTCCTTTTTGGCCTCGCCTTTCTCTCTGTGAAAATACCACAGACCCAGACGAGTTTGACCGCATCTATGAGCCACTAGATGTGAAGAGCAAGAAGATCCACATTGTGGACAGTGGTTTGACCTTTAACCTTCCCTACCCTTTGATCCTGAGACCTCAAAGGGGTGTTGACCTCATTATTTCCTTTGACTTTTCGGCCCGGCCCAGTGACTCTAGTCCTCCGTTTAAGGTTATTATGTACATGTACACATACAAATACACTGATGAACATGTCAGGCACTGATTTACTTGCAGACAAACAGACAAATTCTAATTTAGCACATTTTTAACATAGGCTGATTATATTAAAAATACAAACCCCATTTCCAAAAAAATTGGGAGATTTTCTTGAAACTTCATTGAATTGACAAAACTACAAGGAAATGATTTTGTATATATTATGCTTTGAATTACTAACTTGACTGTATTTTGTAAATATGAACGAATGATAAATTTGATACCAGCAACACACTCAATAAAGGTAGGAAAGAAATTAGGTCTTTCACAAACTACAGTACATAATATTGTAAAAATAAAAACATACAATGAATATAGGCCAAGAATGGACACCACTACTGAATCTGTGTGGCCTTCAAGCCTTTAGAAGATATTGCTGCAGGAGAAACCATCATGCTGTTATTAGCTACATGGACTTGGGAGTACTTTAGAAAAACATTGTCATTTAGCAAAAGTCCGCCGCTGCATCAAGAAATTCTGCCAACTCTATTAATCAGAGAGAAAGTCATGTAGTCATAGAAAGTCATTCTTTGCAGAAATACTATTTAATTGTCCAAGACCAAGCTCACCTTAGATGGGACAAAAGAACCTGGAAATGTGTGCTTGTTATTGGAAAAAATTGACAAAATTCTTTGTGCCAAAAATGAAATGGACCATCCAGACTGTTGTCAGCAATAACCAATATCTGTCATGGTATGGAGGTGCATGGGTGACTACTATATGTCCAAAGGAACGTTTGGCACAGAGGTGTTTATTGGGATTATAGAGAGATATATTCTGTCGTGAAGGCGATGTCATTTCTCAAGTAGTCCATGGTTATTTCGGCAAGTCAATGCTAGGCCTCATTTTACACATGCTACAGCAGTGGTTAGACACACTGCTTGACCTGCTTGCCAGTAGTCTTGGTCTACTATTCCTAGTCAAAAATATCCATATATCAGTACAAGTCAATATTATACGTATTGCAATGGTAAAATACTCATTTCCCACAGTACTGGTACTACTCATGTGAAACACACTTTCTTGCTTGGACTTTTGTTTGGTGCACATGGGATTACCATACATTTTCCTTGTACTTTTGTCAGTCAAATAAACATTTGCAGAAATTAGGTTTGTAATATAATATAGTATAATATAATATAATATAATATAATATAATATAATATAATATAATATAATGTTTATATATTAAGCAATGCTCCTTTTTAAAGCACTCATTGTCTCCTAGTACACTGGAAGTTTATTTTTCATTTATTTTAAGATCTATATCAATCAGCCAAAACTTTAAAACTACTGGTGAAGTGAGTAACATTGACTGTCTTTTTACAATGGCACCTTTCAAGGATGTGGCAAGTATTAAACAGTATTTAATTAAGCAGTCAGTTCTTGAAGTTAATTTGCAGGAAACAGTAAAAATGGGCAAATGAAAGGCCAAATTGTGATGACTAATTTACTGGGTCAGAGCATCTTCAACATGGCAGGTCTTGCCACCTGTTTCCGAAATGCAGTGGCTAGTACCTATGAACGACTAGCCGGTATGATCAGATCTCAGAAAAAGCTACTACAACACAAAAACATAATGCTGACTATGTCAGAAACATGTCAGAATATGCAGTCAGAGCTCAGTAGGTGGTTTATATGTTATGGCTGATTGCTGTATTTTGTTCAGAGTTCAAAAGACAAATGGTATTATTGAGTCAAGTGCATTTCAAACCTTGTGTTATTGCTCTTTGCAATGCTGTGTGACCAAAGCTGTTTTTAAGCTTAATGAGTTTGAAGCACATTTTGTGTCACTGACTAAAAGCTGATTGCATTCTGGAAACACACATACAAAAAAAAAGCCACACTGGGCTTAAAAAGGATTAGTCTGAATGGGTGTGTGCTAGCAGTTCCCTCCCAAAAGAACGTATTTTTGGGAGAATTAAGATAAACCTTTATTAGTCCCACATTACCTCTTAATTACCCTTTAAGAGCAAAAACATCCATAAAATAACAATGAATAAAATGCAAAACACGTTTAAAAGAAATTGATGTTTGTTCCTCCACAGGAACTCTTGCTGGCTGAGAAATGGGCGCGCATGAACAAGCTTCCATTCCCGAAAATTGATCCCAAAGTGTTTGATCGGGAAGGGATGAAAGAGTGCTATGTCTTTAAGCCCAGGAAGGGAGAGAAGAACTGTCCAACTGTTATCCATTTTGTGTTGGTTAACATAAACTTCAGGAAGTTCAAATCCCCAGGTAAGAGGGTGAGAGTGCATGTGTGTAAGTGTAAGTGTATGTGTGTCTGTGTTTGTGCGCATGTGTGAGTGTGCAAAAGAGAAAGAGATATAGAGAAAGAAAGAGAGTGAGAGAGAGAGTTCAGTATTATCTTGCATCATATAGGTTTTACAGATTGTATAATTTATGGGTCAAACTATTTCTAGTCTTTGCATTTGTCAGTAATCAAAGTGCAGTCCAAAAACCATCATTTAAAATTAAATGGAGGCGTCTGTCTATATATGTCATTATGTTGGTGAATCAATTTCATTTTAAGAACAAATGACAATAAAATAGATGCATTTGAAATTTCAATGTGTTATTTTTTAGTAGTAGTAATAGTAGTATTGTTGTTTTTGTTTGTATTTTATATATACACACACACACACGCACACACACGCACACACACAATATACAATAGCCTAGTAGCAAAAACTAATTACAATCCAATAAAGCAGTAGCATTAAGTACATAGCAATTTATGCACACATACACATAATTAATTTTTTCAACTGCTTTTTTAACTTATAAAGGTGTATAGATCACTATAGGTTTATGCACAGACAAGAAAAGAGAAAACATCCAGAAAAAAATACAGCCTTAAGAACATCCTGAGGAATAAATCACAAGATAGAAGTCATCCTGAAAAAATTACATAATTCAGTAGACCATAGCCATTCACTAAATGTATAAAGATTCATGTAGGCTTTCCCCCTGTATTTATGTTATAAGTAATCTGTTTTGTGTCCATTTATGACAAGTCTAGCTTTCTCTGTTCTTGACTTTGAAACTTCTGTGCAGTGGGTATTTCTAAGCTGTCTGTATAAGAGGTACAGACCTTGGGGTGTGCATGTGTGTAAAGAGTTAGGGGAAAAGTGGAAAAGGGGGGGCATATGTGCAAAATCTGACAGTGACCAGGGAAAGGCTTGAGCAAACAAAACTCAAAGAGAGAAAGAGGGGTGATAAAGAGCAAGAGAAAGACAACACCAACAATCAAAGGCACACATATGCATGTCCAGCAATGGGGCATGCTTGTGTCCTGGTATATCAAGCTTTAGAGTTAGCATACACTTAAAAACTATTTCATCAAAGGAATGCCATTTGGAATTCTCACATACTAGGTGAGTGTACCTAATGAAGCAGTTCATAAGTGTATGTCTCAGTGTTAAAAATATGTTTAGTGAGGTGAGGAATTATGCTATTTGTTATGGAAGACAAAATTATATCCATTTGGCACTAATCTCATGAAATGACCCGGTGTACTTTGATATTCCCAAGACATAACTATACCAGTGTACCTCTTTCAGTGTAGTCACATTCAGTAAGCTCTTCTAATGGCTATTGCTGACTTAAAAAAGTATTATTAGAGGATTAGTGGATTGATTATTAGACCAAAAACACACATCCTACTCTTGGTAACAAGCCATATTATTCCTTTTATACATGTTTTAATAATTTCTCCTAATTAATATCAAGTTTCAGTGCTTTAAACACTGGCCTGATTGCTAAGCAAACTCATCATGTTGTTGTGAAGGAGTTCCTCGGGAGACAGAACAGGAGATAGAGTTTGCAGACTTTGACATCTTTGATGATTCCCAGACGCCGTACTCCACCTTCAACTTCCAGTATTCCAATCAGGCTTTCACCCAGCTCCATGATCTCATGGAGTTTAACACACTCAACAACATAGAGGTGAGGCAATATGTGAACCAGTAATAATAAACAGTTAGTGTACCTATGCTAAAAACTGGCATCTAGTGAAAAGCACGTAACAATAAAAAGTGAAAGAACTAGCTGATGTTTCTCTGATTACTGATCCCTCTGGAATGAGACTGTAAAACCTCTGAGGCATGCAAGACTTGACATGCTAGACATTTCCTGTTTGGGACCTTTGTAAAAACAAAATAGAAAAAAAAAAGAATTATAATTAGTTGAATAATTTTTATTCTTTTTTTGTGTTTTATTCACTGCTCTTCCATTTTCTCCCAGGTGATAAAAGAGGCCATAAAAGAAAGCATTGTGAACAGGAAGGAGAATCCATCCCGTCGCTCTGTGTCCCTCTCCCTTAATGAGATCCAGAACAAGAAGTTTCTGAAGAGGGAAACCAGAGGGCAGGCCCATAAATGATTTAGATGAGGATGCTGGCCTTTCAGCCATAAGTGTTACAGGACAAGCCATTTCCAGGAACCGGTTTTTGGGGAAGAGTAATAATAATAACCGATTATAATAATTAAAACTGATGGAGTTTAATCCCCGGTAAGAGCAAAATTGGCCTTGCTCTTTCTGGGTGAGTAGCCTGGCCTTCCCTCTCCCCATCACTAAGTGCAACACTTGCCAGGTTGGGCATCTGTTGGCTAAAGGAATCGGTGGCTGATGTTCTCCTCCAAGAGTGTTGAGCTGTCCAGTGACGTGCTAGCAGCAGTTCAAAAATATGTGGTGAGACTTCATGTGATTGAAGTAAGTGCTGTGTGTATATGCCTTCACCTTCCCAGTGTTGGTGGAACTTGTGACTGTGGGAGTTCTAGATAGTGGGAACTACTAAACTGGGTAGAAAATATGGGAATGAAGACCTGTTTTAACCAAACATACCTTACTACAGTGATGTAATAACTCTTCATTGTAATTTGGACTTTGGTCGTAGAAACGTCCTGGAAGCGCCTTGTTCTGCAACACGGGTGTCATAGGTGTTCCATGTTTACAGATGATTACACATCTTTGTTAAGGAAATGTTGCTTTTTTCAGTTCTTTATGTCTCCATCGAATGTGAATTCTGAAACTCTAGTTTGGTACAGTCACTTATGAAACAGACATGTCAAATGGTTTATTAAAAGGACATATGTGACTTAAGGTCTTTTTTAGAATAGGTACTGAGGAATGGTATATTGAAAAAGTTGCAGTGTGCATATACTGACACTCCTAAATACTTCAATATATAAACAGACCTTTACATTAAACCCTCTTAAGCTCTCTCCGCACTGGTGTTCATTTGCATTTGTGGTGGCCTAGTGGTTAGGACACTGCCTTTGCGACCTAAAGGTCGCAGGTTAGAGTCCCGGCCCGGGCACTACTGAGGTACCCTTGAGCAAGGTACCATCCCACTACACTGCTCCCCAGGTGCTGTTGGTAGCTGCCTGCTGCTCCACGTGTGCATGTGTGATGGGTTAAATGCAGAGGTCACATTTCGTTGTGGTGCTTGAGTGTGTTCACAATGACAAAGCCTTTAAGGTTTGAGGGGGAATTTCTGCCAACTTGAATCATGAAGTATCTTGGAGCAGCGGGCAGCTATCAACAGCGCCTGGGGAGCAGTGTAGTAGGATCGTACCTGAGGAGGGTACCTTAGTAGTGCCGTCCTTCATGTCCCAAGCGATGTCCTAACCACTAGGCCACCACTGACCACTGCCCTACAACAGAGCATTTTGCATCAAACAACTCGGAATGACTTTATTTACAACTTAACGATTGAATTGTACAGAAATTCAGAAACATTTGTGGAAGTCCTGTTTAATTACTCACCTACCCCTTTTTCTATTCCTCAGATAGATGCAGATAGTTCCAGGAGTGTATTGGTTGAGAAAATGTATTATGTAGTTTGATAGGATACAGTGTTGTCTTTAATCACTGCACTTTTCAAACCTTTAATGTAATGAGTGACTAAAAATGTGTCACATCTTCCATTTGCGTTCCAGTATACTTCTCTAGCAACAAGTTAACATGCTAGTCACAATACAGCTCTATGCATTGCAATGTAGTACTGTTGTTGGGCCAAGTGTTTCCTAAGATTTCCTCAATGTCAAAATGGGATGAAGTAGTCACATGGCAATAACATTCTACATTTTCAGTGAGGCCACAGCTTTCACCTTCTGTAACTTAGACACACACACACACACACACACACACTGATCACCCATAACATTTAAAACACCTGCCCAATATTGAGTAGGTCCCCCTCATGCTACCAAAATAGCTCCACTAGACAAAGGTGTGTTCTGACACCTTTCTATCAAAGCCATTAACGTTCGGTGCTGCAGTAGCTTCTGTGGAATCGAACCAGATGGGTTGGCCTTTGCTCCCTAGTTTTCAATGCACGTGACCTTACACTTGCCCAATTTTCTGGCTTTTAGCACATCAAATTAAAGAACTGATTGTTAATTTGCTGCCTAACATATACCACCCCTTGACAGGTGTCATTGAAGCAAGATAACATGACAATCAGTGTTATTTACTTCATTGGTCAGTGGTTTTAATGTTGTTGCTGATTGGTGTATATTAGTACTGTACCATAATGTACTATTATTGTAAGTGATAGTAATCCACTAGTGTTTCTCAGGGACAGAATTCCTTTTTCATGAAGAAGATAAGATAAGAGAACCTTTATTAGTCCCACAAGTGGGAAATTTGCAGCCGTAACAGGCTGCTACTCGCTGGGGGTGCCGGGAGTAGAAGGAAGTAGAAGTTGTGTTGTGTTCCATTTTGCTGTATAAGCCTGTGTATTCCAAGTACCTCTCGAATTCAGTCACAACAGTTTAGAGCACTGGAAGTATTTTGCACGTGGGTGTTTCTTCCTGGTGACACAACTTTGAGTGTGTGCTCCTGACTCCTTTGTCAGGGAGTGGCTTCAAATTAGAACTGTGTATCAAGATTCAAAATAAAAAGCAAGAACCATGGAAATGGCTAACTCCCTGTTATTATGCCCATTACACAGGTGTTTATTTTCCTGACTGTTTCAGACTCCCACTTAGATACCAGGATTCCACATCTTCTAAGCCTAATTTGTTCACACTATAAGTCAGAAAGAGAGAGGTGTCAGAGCATGCCATCTTAGCTTCAGATGGGTTTCCCAACACCGCCCTCATAGGGGAAACACACACTTGCCGCACCTTTTCCTCACGTGACATGTGGACACTGGCAACATGCATTAGAATTTTGCACACTACAGGACTGCCGTGTGGCACGCGATGCCTTAAAATTGGACTACTCTGTGCTGCTCTGTTACTCAGAATATAAAGTCCTAGTCAGCCACAAACAACTCTGCCTGAAATCTTTTTCCATTTTAATGGAGAATAATGTGCAAAACTGCAACTAGTTTCAAGGTTTATTAAACAGCTGTTTTTTTCATATGGGCTGCTTGAGAGGTAATATGGAAACAGCATCTTTTATTTTTCTTTTTAATTGTCAAAGAAGGCACCTACAGTACATGTAGTTATGTGGATACATGTTATTAAAAGGAATAAATGAATAAATGAAGCTAAGAGTGACTTTGACTGAAATTTTTTGTCTGGTAATAAGCCACATTAGAGAATCTATATATAAAGTTTTTAAATGCTTTTTCATGATTGTCCTGTACATGAAACATACATGTTGAGCCTTTCATTGTTGATATTCCAAGTAAACTCCTAATGAACGATACAACATTTCTGAACCCGGAACTTTGCAACAAAAACATTTTCAAAGTCCACACAATTTGTCAACTAAGAATAAAACACAGCCCATTTTTTAAGAATCAGTTTGCTGAGAACCTGGGTCACATGTTAGGTAAAGGCATTTGTTAATTGCTTTACAGTGGCACTAGAAAGTTTGGTCATTTATTTATTGATGAAAATGATCCAATATTACATATCTGTAATTGATAAAAGTATATGAACCTCTAGTATTGAATCAATGGGATGAAATCAGGTGTGAGTGGGCACCCTGTTTATAAAAAAAAAAAAAAAACAATCCCCAAAGGCTGATCTTCACCTCATGTTTGTAGAAGTGGTGTATCAGAGCATGAACAAAAGAGATTTCAAAGGACCTCAGAAAAAGCTGGATATGGTTTTAAAACAACAGAGTTTAGATTCCATCAACCTGCAGTCAAGACATGTTGTGTACAAATGGACTGAACTCAAGACCATTGCTTCCTTCTTCAGGATTGACTGACCAACAAAGATCATTCCAAGGACAAGGCATTTAATAGTCTGCAAGGCTGCAAAGGAACTAAAGGGCTCTCTATGGCTAATGTTAATGCTCATTAGATCACCTTCAGAAGAACACTGAACAAATGTGCATGACAGTGTGGCATGAAGAAAGTTACTGCTCTCCACAACGAACATAAATGAAAAATGTTTGGGGAAAAGAGGCACTGCATTCCATCATAAGTATATTATCCCATTTGACATGGTAGTGATGGTATCATGGTTTGGGCCTGTGTTACAGCATTTGGAGCAGAACAGTCTGCCATCATTGATGTAACTATTAATTTTGAATTACACCAGCAAAATCTAAATGGAAATGTCAGGACATCTGCCCCTGAAGGGAATCTGAAGAAAAAGCGGAAAGTAGCTAAACAACAAGCCTAAGCACACACACAAATAAAGAAGAATGTTACTGTTTTGGAGTTGCCAAGTCCTGGCTCTGCCCCAATAGAAATAGAAATACTGTGGAAGGAACTTAAGTGAGCATTTCATGTGAGGAAACAACCATTCTGTACAGAGAAAATGTTTAAAATTAATTTATGCTGATGGTCAGGACTGATCAACACTTACTGCAAATGTTTAATTGCAGTTCTTGCTTCACAAGGAGGTTACACCAGATACTAAGGTTTAAATACTTTTTTCACTCACCAATGTGTAATACTGGATCATTTTCCCTTGTAAATAAAAAGTATAATATTGTGTCTTATTTGTTTAATTTTGTTCTCTTTAGGACTGAAAACCTAATAAAGTTTTAGATCATATTTATGCATTAGTATAGACATATGTAGGGGTTCACAAACTTTCAAGCACCACTGTAAATGATGATATTATACTCTGAAAGTTCATGATTGATGAAATCTGATCTGTTGTACTGTATTCACAGACCTGTAGCTTGAACTATAACCTGATAACCAAATGAAGTGAAAGACTCTGTCATGTGGGAAAAGGGTGTTTGGAGGGAACATGCCTTTGTCAGGCTTTTATTATTGGATATGCATGTGGATTGGTTAGCAGCTAAAGTTTCATTCTCTAATCACCGAGAGTGAACTCTAAACTCTTTTCAGGGTGTGTACTCTTTTGTGAGGATAGGCATAATGGGAGTAGCTATTCTCGCTCTTCACATGCCAGTTGTTAAAGTACAATTTCACCTAGAAAAGGCCACTGCCTTTTTAGAGTATCCAAACCCTTGGACAGTGGGAGGAACTGTATTTTGTGAAATTTACCATTTCTATGGTATTAAAAAATGTATATATAATTCAGTAATAAATAATATTAATACAATAATATAATAATAAAAAAATATATAATGTATTTTAAAAATATAATGTAATTAATATACTTAATACAAAGAAAAATATATAAATAAATAATGTTAAAAAAAATATATGCACCGTTCAGCCATACCATTATGACCACTGACAGCTGTCAAGGAGTGGAATATATTAGACAGTAAGTCTAACAGTCACACGTTGAATTTGATCTATTAGAAGCAGGAAAAATGGGTGAGCATGAGGATGAGTGACTTTGACAAGGGACTTACTGTGAGGGCTAGATGACTGGATCTCCAAAACAGTGCAGAGTTCCAGGTATGCAATAGTTAGTGCCTATTAAAAGTGATCAAAAAGTGAAAAAGATTAATATCAACTCTATATCAACATTTGATGGAGAGAAGAGGGGCTACATCATATATTAAACAGAAATAGGAAAAATGACTAAATATAAACATCTCAGAGAGTGAATGGTTCCACATCTGGAAAACACAACAATCCACAACATCTTTGCGTGTTTGGAGAGAACACTGCTGGAAGAATATAATCCGATTTTTTATTACACCCAAAATAAGGAGCAATTCCCTGACTATTCCACAACCATGTTGGAGAAATTGTGGAGAAGTAAATGTAGATCATTCACATATATTTTGACTTTGTCCTGGCATTGTACAATTTTGGAGTCATGTCTATATGACCATTATTAAAATCCTGGGTTATGGTATACCTAATTCAGTTGTAGTTCTATATTTTGGTTATTTCACAGAAGACAATGTATTAGGAAAAGACAGGCATTTGTTAAAAATTCTTTTGGTATCATGCAAAAAGGCCATCACAAGGAGATGGTTCAAAGTTGACCCACCAACACCAGAAGAATGGTTGAAAATAGTTAATGAAATATGTCATATGGAGTTCCTAACCCATAGGATAAGATGCCAAGAAGAGAAGTGCTATGAGAGACTGAAGAAATGGACAATGTTTATATGTCAAAGACAAGATGTAAGAACAATCTACTGATCACCATATAGAAATGTTTAGATTTAGTGAGGAAATGCCAATTCAGACCTTATTGTGTGTTTTTTCATTTTATTTTTATATTTACTTTTTTATATATACTTTTCTGTGTTGTACCTCCTACATATAAAAAAATCAATAAAAAAAGTATTTAAAAAGTGATCCAAGGAAGCTGAACCTGTGAACTGGTGACAGGGTTAAGTTTGCCCATGGCCAGCTAATGTATGTTGGTTCAATCCCACAGAACTGTTTAAAAAGTAAATGCTGACTCTGATAGAAAGGCATTAGAACATACAGTCCACAGTCAGAGCTGGTTTAGCAGTATGGGGGGGGTACATTATATTGCTGTTTGGCTGATCAGTGTAAAAACTCTTTTTTTCCTTTAAGCAGGGACATCCTTTTGGCTTTTGTTGAGTTTATTTACAAGTTACTTAGCAACAGTAATGATAAGCTTTGCGAAATATGATTACTGAGTTATACCTGTAGTCTGTGAGTTTTTCTTTATCAGAATAATTAACCGCTTTCAACATCTTGAACAGATTACTATTCCAAAATCAGGTGCTGCATTCTGTCCAAGTAAAACACTTAGTATAGAGTGTCATGTGATTATATCCTCCCATTTTGCATTATGCATGCACTGTAAAGGCTTATGTGAAGTGACTAAGAGTTATTTTCAGAAATATACTGACTGTAGTGTTTTTAACAAAGCTTGCAATAATACACTTTTAGAGCAGCCTTATATCATTCCATTACAGTTTGTATTATTTGGGCTCCTTTATGAAGAATGGTATACTCACCAATCCAGGCGCATCTACACTACTGCATGGAAGGCACAGAATAAACCATGTTGTGCAAATACAATAATATTTTTTTTGATATCGCTGCTGTCAGAGAAAAACCTTCTATTTCAAAAATGGCAAACTTATACACTGGGGTGGTGTAATGGTTAAGGAGATCCCCCTGTGACCTGAATGTCACCGGTTCAAATCCCAGACTGGTACCACTGGCATGGACTGTGGTACCTGTGAGCAGTGACCTAAGCCCTGCTCCCTGGGTGCTGCTTGCTGCCCTAAGCCCTGCTCCCTGGGTGCTGCTTGCTGCCCTAAGCCCTGCTCCCTGGGCGCTGCCTGCTGCTCCTACATGGATGGATTAAGCAGAGGTCACATTATGCTGTGCTGTGCTGTATTCACAATTACAAATAATCACTCACTCACTTATAATAGAAGTTAAGGTAAAGATGCTTTTTTCCAGTTCATTCTGGAGTATTTGTCTTGGTCTGTTCATCACATAAATTTTAGCACAGCGTAAAGGTTCAGCTATTAGTAAATCAGCTAAGAGTCTAAATTCACAAAACACGTTTATAATAGTAATGCATTTTGGACCGGATTTAAATATATTGAGTTTAGCACACTGACTTGTAGTTTTGAAGCCAGTTTGCTTTGTTACTCAGACCTTCAGGCCTGTTATAATGTTGTGTAGTCTTACTTTGTTTTGCAGTACAAATCAACAAGCACATTTGCTGCTGAACCAGTCTAATCTCCACTGCATTGTAGCGACCCGTGCTCTTAGGCTTGGTAGGCTGTGGTAAGTTCCCATGGGAAGGAAGAAAAGTTGGCACCGACTTTTGGTGGTATTACCTATTCATGTGAATGGAAACAAGTTACACCAGCCAGTAAGAAATCATGCCCTAGATCAAGACTTGAACACTGGCACAAGTAGTTCAGCAGGATATGACCTCCTTACTGATGCGCTTCACCAGGCTGGAATAGACGGCACACACACAGACACGCACACTGTGAGTACGGCCTTCCCACTCACAGTGAGGGGAGAGACCTGACCTGTTACAGCATGCTTCACAATCATTACACCACCAATTAAATCAGTGTTTGGCGGGCGGAGTTCCCATCGAGCCAAATATTTATGAGAACATGATTCCTGCGTTGTTATGATGAGGAGGATACTAATTTGCTTTGGAGGAAGACAAACCCTGTATTTAAGTGATACACTTGGTAAATATTAGTAATATTTTTACTAATGTGCTCAAGTAAAGTAGGCATACACATAAAGTGCAACTACTTTTAACGTTTTTATCAAAGTTCTGTGAGTTACTGATTATAATATATAAGGTGTGCCCAAGTTATGCACTTAATACTAGTCATAACTAAGTAGTATATGTATAATAGTTAAAAGTGACAAAGTTGAGCATGGTCAGATATTCACAAAACACACTTAAACATTTGAGTGTGGTGCTGATGGACACATTTTGTTGTGGTGCACTTTGGGTCTGACTGAGTGTGTTCACAATGGCAAAATAAGTCCGTTTCACTGCACAGTGTATAATTAGAAAACACTGATAATGTCAAATTACCTTTAATAATTTAAACATTTTAATTTCTATTATAACCTTCCTGTTTGTGGGGATGATAGTGTTTAGGGTAAGCTTTCTTGCCTTCTTAAAAATGGCAACAAGCTTCAGGTCTTTAACAGGTGACATTTCTAAAAGTTCTACATTATACAATGATAAGCCATAACATTAATACCACTGACAGGTAAAGTGAATAACACTGATAACCTATTTATTTCATTACAATGGCACCTGTCACGGGGGTGGTGTATTTTAGGCAGTAAGTGAATAGTCAGTTGTTGAAGCTGATGTGCTGGAAGCTAGATGGTTGATGAAGCCTCATCCAACACGTTTGGAATGTGTTAGTGTGGAGTTTATGATCCTAAACTGATCATCCAACTTAATTTTCTTATGGTTGAATGCAATCAAATCCTAACAGAATGTTCTACTATCTAATGTAAAGAAGAGTAGAGGCTGTTACTGCAGCAATTTACATTTATTCATTTGGCTGACACTTTTATCCAAAGCGACTTCCAGGACAGAGGAAGCAATCAAGCGTTCGCATTGCATAGAGTAACACTGAAGGTGGCACCATAAGAAGACCAATGTCTCGTATACGCCCCTCCGTGTCTCCTTGTGTTCATGTTTTGAGATTCCTCGTGTTTGCATTAGCCACACCCCCATCAGCTGTTTCGTGTTCTTCATCACTCCCTGTCAGCTGTCAGTAATTAGTGTGACTATTTAAGTTCCTGTCTGTCTATTTAGTCCTTGTCGTTTGTTTTGTGTGTACTCATGTACAAACGCGGTGGTCGTGTCTTGTCCTGCCTGTGTTTTCTCGTGTTTATGTTCTGTTTTGAATCAGTGTCTTTGTTTTATTTTTATTAAATCTTTATTATATTTAGAACACTGCATTTGCTTCCTCACCACGACTCCCATCCGTTACATTACAACCGACCATTTGGAAGCAGCAGTGTTTGAGTTAGGTGTGGAGGAATGGAAAAGGAGCAGAAGGGATCCGGAGAAAGGTGAGCGGCTACTCCGGGACATTAAGTGGGCCGAGGCGAGTTCTGGGGGACATGAACTGGGAGAGCTGGGACGCAAGTTGGCTTTTTTGATTTGGCAGCGTCGCCAGGGGTATGAACCCGCATCGACTGCTGGCGAAGCTTCAGGGAAGCGCCACAAGCACAGGGGAAAGCGTTGTGGTAAGCCAGCGGTTGGTGGAGTTCCCAAGGTCACTCTGTCAACCGAGCCCCAACGCATCCCCGCCCCCAGGGTGCTCGAGTTGTCCAGTGTGCTGCTTGGGGAAACGCAGCACCTGGCAACCGAGGAGCAGCAACCCCAGTCTCTGCCTTCGGTTCCGAAGCAACAGCCAGCAAATAGGGGAGTTGCCACACAGACGTGGCTGTGCAGTACGGTCGAAGAGAGTACGTCACAAGAGAGATAGCCGTACAAGCTGCGCAGCTCGTCGAGGCAGAGGAATCTCCCCAAGCGCCCCCGAGTCCCCGAGCCGACAAAAGGAGCGACGGAAGTGGGAGGTCAGACTGGTCCTGCCCTCACAGCGCTGGAGTTGCTGTGTCCCGCCCATGAGTCCATGAATCCTGAGAGAGACGTCTCTTTGTCGCCGTCACTGCTCAGCTCCGCCCTGTCTATGCTGTCACCGCCCAGCTCCGCCCTGTCTACGCCGTCACCGCCCAGCTCCGCCCAGACGTCACAGTCTCCGCCCAGCTCCGTCCTGATGTCAGCACCATCGCCACGTGTCGTGGACACGCCACGGTGTCTGGCTTCTTCCCCCAGAACGTCGCCGGCTGCGTCTTATTCCCCCGGACGTCCCTTGGCTCCGCCCAGACGTCGTGTGTGTCTCTTGGCTCCGCCCAGACGTCGCGTGCATCTACTGGCTCTGCCCAGACATCGTGCGCATTCCCTGGCTCCGTATCAGCGCCCAAGGGATTTAGGACAGGAGCTTTTCAGCCCGGACATGTGTTTCCCCAGCCCGGACCTGTGTTCCCTCAGTCTCTGTCCATGTCTTCCAATGTTTAACCTGTTGTGTTGGATGTTATCCCAGTGTTGTGTTTAGTTCTCTGGTTTCCTAGTCTTGTCTTGAGTATTTGTTCTTGTCTTCAGTGTTGCCGTCCTCCTGAGCCAACGCCTTGGTTGTGGAAAGAGTTTAGCGCACCGGGACGTTGCGCTTAGGGGGAGGGCTCTGTCTCGTATACGCTCCTCCGTGTCTCCTTGTGTTCATGTTTTGAGATTTCTCGTGTTTGCGTTTGCCACACCCCCGTCAGCTGTTTCGTGTTCTTCGTCACTTCGTTTATGTTCTGTTTTGAATCAGTGTCTTTGTTTTATTTTTATTAAATCTTTATTATATTTAGAACACTGCGTTTGCTTCCTCACCACGACCCCAATCCGTTACAACCAACGCATAGTTGTAAAGTAAATAACAAATGCAACTGCTATAATACATGCATATGCCAAGTTCTTATACTACTGCAGAGAGCAGTTTCAATAAATACATACATATGCCAAGTTCTTACACTAACTACAGAGAACCGCTACAACAATGGATACATGTGCCAGGTGCTTACAAAAACTACTACAATATAACA